>WMED01001358.1:0-25590 GCA_019650415.1 Pipa parva
TGTGATAAAAACATCTGACAAACACACATAAAAACCAGAGGGCAGCAGATAATGTGAAAAGATGATATTTGTCATATTCAAAAATTTTGGCCATGACTGTACAACGAAATGGGTATACATAAAGGATGACCACAGAAATGAAACATGGAAGATAAGGCAAACACTCAAATAATATGGAAAATGAAATGACATACAATGGGAAATATGGCAAAGCATAATAATGTTGTTAGTTTAATGTTGATTGTTTGATGTAATTGAAATGAAAAACTTAATAAAAAAATTAAAGACACTGTGAGCAAAGTTATGCCATCCACATACACACTGTCAAGCAGAATACACTAATAATTCTAATTTATTACTTTAACAAGCAGTGCATCCAATGCCATGACTACCTACATATACCTAAACACAAGTATTTTGGAAATAAAATGCTATATCTGAAAGGATGCAAGGATTAAAACAAAAAATAATAATAAATGATATGGCCCTTCCTGATAACACATGCTACCTTTGCAGAAAATAACCCGACTTACATTTCAGGAGAAGATACAGGCCGTTTATTGGCTGGCTTCCCAGCTGATCCATCCTTGTTAGATTCTGCAAAGAAAATTGAAACAAGCATGTATTTAAGAGTTTAAAATCGCATTGCCACGCAACAGGTAATTGGTGAATGCGTTTTTGCATACCTTGCAACCACCTAACTTGGGTAGCAGGTCCATAACCCTTTTCATTTCGAGCTGCAATACGAAAGATAATGGCAGGCTTTGTTGTGTAGTCAATGTGAGCATTGGAAAGACTGGAGGACTGCACAAGGCAAGAAGGATTAGGGCCACAGTATACTCGCATGAAAGCTAGCTGAGCTGGTGTAGATTTCTGTTCTCCACTGGCTTGGCTGCTCTGAATAGCAAGGTACACAGAGTATTCAATGATTTTGCCCGATGTAACAGAAGGAGGCTCCCAGGTAAGGTGCGCTCCATCAGGACTCTAAGAAGAAAAGGAAACATGAGCCATGTGAGGATTAATTAGCTTTTAAATAGAAAAATAAAAAGTCATTTTCCGTAGTAACTAAATATACTATCTCCAATATTAAATAAAAGGAATATTACACAAGACATCAACAAGCCTGAAAAAGCCTCCGTCCCCACACCAGTATGTTGAATAACCATGGACTTTAACACGCCAAGCTCTCTATAGGATCATTAAGATGTTCCTGATTAAATAATGTTCCAATTAACTAGAAATATAAGCAAGCATTAAATGCACATGAAATTAGCATTCACTCTAAAGTAGTCCATTTAAAAGGAAATTTCATACCTTACTTATCTTAATGGCACACGGTGCTCCTGGGAAACCAGGCAAACATGTTTTAAAGGCCGAAATCTCACTGAATGGTCCACGACCACAAGCATTTATACCGGCAACTCTGAATTTATAGGCAGTGCCAGGTTGTAGCTCCTGCTTCTTTAACTGACTGTAATCTGGTAGGACCCCAGAGTCATCCTGTAGAGTCAAAACACAGAAATCTGGATAAAAATTGCAGTAGTTTGCACGGGCAACACAAAAAAATAAACATATTCAATATTAATATAATAATATATATATTATATAAAAACACTATGATATACAGTATATATATATATATATAATATAAAATATATTAATATTAAATATTTATTATAATTTATTTTATTTTTAACAGAAAAATGCTTTGAAGTATCTGATACCATGAAGCTCATGTAATAATTAATGTCTTTTTAGAATCTCAAATGAAATATGCAAAACAGCACTGGAATTCATCCCATGTCCATGTAAACACTGAGGCGGTTATTCACTAAAGTCTGAATTGTTGCGTATAGGTGGGAATTCGCCAGATAAAGACAGTCACAATAGGCTGCTACTGTCGCAGTCACATCTTTATAATGAGAATATTGTCGCAGTCGTGACTTTATTATGGGAAAATTGTCCCAATCTTAACCTTAAAAAATTGTCACGACTTTACAATGGGGAAATTGTTGGGGATTTGCTGTGGGAATCCGCTGTTTGAGAATTTGACAGTCGAATTTGCACCTTAGTGAATAACCCCCTAAGCCCGTGCACCATGAAAAATGAAGAAACTGGGCCCAGCTAAATACTGCATAAATGAGGTTAAGCACATCATAGGAACAATGCATTTAACATAATGTATGCCTGCAAGAGGTATCAACATCCACACAGTCTCAAATAAAATCATACTGAAATAGTGAACCTAAGTGAATCCCCCCTAAAAGAACAAAAAAGAAGGGTCAAAAGATTAATACAATTCTAATGTATGTAGGGGAGAGGGGAGATTAAACTTTAGAAGTTGCCCTCTCTCCAGTGGTGAAGGAATTAAATACCCAAATCAATCATCAATATTCTCTCTCTCAAAAACACAACAGGAGACAAATATGAGAATGAGCTGTTAGGACACTACTGTTCCAGTTGAAGTACACAAACATAATGGGTGCTATTTATTCTAGCTGGGGATCACACTTCCTTATTACATTTTCAAATAGGCAAATAAGGCACAAAACAAACAGTTAAGAGCAAACAGAATGGACTTAGCCCTATGTCAACCTATGACTATTATAGCAGTCTACTGTATATGCCTATCATACTCTATTAGTACTTACATCATTGCTGGAATCATCTGCGGGCAGATAATAGTGAGTTACCATCATATTGGTGGCCTTTATTACTCCAACATCAAACCACTGGTTCTCCTTCTTTACAGGAGCTTTAGGCTGCTGCAGCGGGGAATCCTGTTTCTGAAAGAAACTGTAAAATTAGGGGGGAAAATCCTGCAAAACCTAGTATTTAAGATTAAAGTTAATGGGAAAAACCTACCGATTCAATCCCATTGGCTACCTCTGTTAGAGCAGCTGCTGCTTGCAGTTTGGCTGGACTTGCAATTACAACAGGCTGTGGGGCGGTGAAAGCGTTTGTTGCAGCTAAACCTGAAATCAAAGAAAAAAAAAAAAAAAGAAAAAAAAGTTTTGCTTTCATTTTTGCTGCAAGATATACAGACCCTCATACACAAATGCATATAAATTGCATGTCAATGTTGATAATGAAATGAAAAAAAAAAAAAAAAGCTCTAAATGACTTACTGTCTGCTGCTGTAGCTGGTATAAGTGTCACTGCACTGGTCACCGCACTAGTAAGCTCACTGAGCCCGTTGCTCTCACAGGCTGGATCATTAAGGCTATCAGCAGGTGCTAGTGCCTCAGTGGGTACTTGGTGCAACTGCTGCAAATGCTGAAGCTGCTGTTGAAGCTGTTGCTGCTGTAACTGTTGTTGCAGCTGTTGCTGCTGAAGCTGTTGCTGCTGAGCTTCCTGTAACTGCTGCTGTTGCTGTACTAAGGCGGCCAGCTCCTGCTGTGTTAAGACAATGGGAATGGTAGTCGTAGGCCCTTCTGAAGTTAAGTGACGCAGCTCGGCATGAGCCACGTCTGAAGTGTCCATTGGCTCCCCAGCTGCTGCTTGGAAACCCATAGGAAGAAAAACAAAAATAAAGTTGCATAAAGTGTCTCACACACAGATTATAATACTGCCTTCTTTATCATGGCATAAGCATATGGCATTTGTCACCTCCAACCACATTCTATACAAGCCACATGCCTTTAAAGACATATTACCACTAATTATCACTCTGTTACAGCCAATCAGCCCAGCATTGGAACTTACCCATCACCGCCTGCTGTGCGGCCTGTAACACTGCTTGAATGGCTAAGGCCTGGGCCTCTTCTGTTGCAGCTGCTTGTGCAGCAGCCTCTGCTGCAGCAGTAACTGCAAGCTCTTCAGGGGTCAGTCCTGTAACCATAAGTGTGGCTGTCTGTCCCTCTGCCATAAGCTCTTGAGGAAGGGAAAGTTGCTCCACTGCTTGTTGATCAGCAGAAACAGAGGGGTCTTGACTGGCTTCAGCTTCCATGGCCGCCTGTAATTCTGCCTCACTATGTTCAGGCACTGCACTCTCCATGGGCTGTCCCAGAGATTCAGCCTCAGGTTGTCTCTCTTCTGGCTGAAGTATATCTGAGGAGAGTTGGGCTTCTGCCTGCTCTGGGCAAGAAACAGCCTCTGATCCTTGTACTGCCACTTCAGGTGTTGGTTCAGTCATTGAGGAAATATTCTACCGAAATGAGACAACACAGATGCTAAAGTTGGCATTTCTTTTGACATTTCAATATTTAAAGCAACCTTTTCAAACAAACAATCTGAACGAGAACTACAGAATTCAAATATGCACAGGGTTTTGCTTGAGCCACCCAAAATAAAGCTAAAAATTTAGGAGATTACAGAAAAAGCTACCCTACTTTTTCAAATGTGTACATAGATTTACCAACAGAGCAGGTCCTACATTGCTTTAGTATAGATTGCCAAAAGGTTTCCACCATGGTAGAGGAATTTTTAACATTTAGTTAACTTTTGAAATTCAATTTGTACTGAAGCGCATATAAAACGGTTCTCTAGTAAATATAAGGCAAGGGTCAACACAATTGCATTAATTAATTAATTTGTATCTTACCGGAACAGAAGGACCAGGAATTGGCGTTGATTGCGTTACAGTTGTCACAGCTCTTGAGGTCGCGACTGGCACTGCAGATTGTGATGGAGAGGAGGAGGCTGTTACAGCCACTATAGTAACAGGAGAGGATGATTCTACAGTACTGATGTTGCTGTTTGTAGCAGTCTCTGCTGGTTGTTCAGAATCCGGCTCTCCCTGTCCACTAACAGCAGGAGGTTGATCTGTAGAAAAATAAATAAAGTTAGGATCACAAAACAGTTCAGTACTGAGTTGCCTCCAAGTTCAACACTACTTATCAGCTGGATAGTGCGGATAAAGAACTAAAGTCTACCAGTACATCACATGTGTTCATTTAGCCTACATGCCAGCAACACTGCAAACTTTCCCTTTCAAGTCACCTACTTTACTATTTCCACTCCTTCTGTATGCATAATACACAAATTCAGAATGACATAATTTAGCAGCAGCACTACCACCATCATCTGAGAAAGCCATTGTCCTGGGCATTGATTCTTTTTTTCAAATTCTGTTTATTTTTTCTTTAAAAAAATGACAAGTGTGTAACAAATCAGTATCTTTTGTTTCACCTTCTTTTATAGAATAAAAATACACACAAAACTCTTATCTTGTGGGTTTTTCTTATTGCCTTTCCCTTGTTTTATATTTCACAGTATACAGCACATTAACATTTAACGTAACTAATATTTTCCCTATTTTGTAAGAGGAACAGAGGTATATATATTTCAGTAATTAGATTATCTTTTTTCATAGTTTTCTAGTCTCATATTACAATTTTGTGGTTTGTAGTTAACCATGGTTCCCATACTTGTATACATTTTTTTGGATAACCTCTTTGGTTGTATATAATTTTGTGCATTGGAATCATTTTTCCTTGGCATTGATTCTTACACAGCATGTGTTTAAACCCTTCACTGAGTGTATACCCTCATTGATTGATATTCACTGCTTAATGGACCACATGACCTTCCAAAACAAGTACTAGGCAGGATTACATGTCAGGATTCATTAACATATTAATAAGGATCCAGTAAGACATCCTCAAAATAATAGTGCCATCAGCTCTATAAGGTAGCACTACAGTACAATAAGCCACTTGACTTGCTGCTTCACAATACAGTGGTTCAAAGTGGCAGACTCCATTTGTACAGCGTGCCCATTACGGTTAGGGTAGTTCTTCTTAAAATGGATCTCATAATTATTATTAATAACACTATATCATAACTTATGAAGAGGGATATTATATTGGCCAATAGTCAATAGTCTTTCCTTCCAAGTATTACCCATGTTGTGTAGAGGCAGTAAAACCTGTATGATGCATAGCATAGATGTGCAGTGGTACAGAGAGGAACAAGGTAAATTAAAAAAAGAGTCAGAAAAGTGTGTAGAGGGAGGGGTGTGTCTATAACACTCTATTTGAGGAAAGAGGGTGAATGACCCACAGCCTGACATGCATAAAACTAAAATGGATCTACATTTGAAAAGTGTTCATCTGAGCAAATAAATCATTGATATCAGACCGGATATATACATTTTACCAAAATACCTTATTGCCCAATACAAGTTTGTTCATGTAACAATAAAGCTGAACAAGTAAAGCACTAGGAATGTAGTATTTTGACCTAACCCTGAACAATTTAGAGAAAAAACAAGTAAAATTCTACTTTAAATACAATGATTGCAATTGCATATTACATTAGAAGAAATATTTCAGTAAATTCAGTATATTACAGTAAAATAAACTTGCTTTTTAAATGTGTAAGAAATTGCTTTGCTAGATAAACGTAATAGACTGCAATAGGAGACAAACACCAAGAATAGATTTGGTCATTCACGCTGCAGATTAAAAATGCCTAAAGTGGGGCAAACAGTTTATTTTTATGCCTATTTGTCTTGAAACCTAAGAGGGAAATTTTAATCTTCCAAAAAACTAAAAACTAAGCCAGTTATAGACAGCTACTTTATATAGGGAAAAGGTTTCTACAGATTAATGAAACATCTCCATTTCAGTAGTGCATAACCATTGTACAATATGAACACATACTACAAACCATTGTACAATATGAACACATACTACAAACCATTGTACAATATGAACATATACTACATTCAAGAGGTATCTGAAGGCTTGTCAGAGAAGAATCATGTTATTTATAAACATTAGCCACGCAGGGTAAATGGCTTCTGACTGATAAAATAAATGCCAAAGGAAAGCACATAAACTGCACTGACTATAAGGGCAAGGTCACACTGATGACTTTAGGCTATGAGAGAGTCACACTTACTGCGCTGATGGGGCAATAAAAATTTTAATTTTTACTGCAAGGCCCTATAATGGGCACATTTTCACACTTCAGCTTTCTCCAGCATCCTTAAAGTGCAACTGTCAGTTCTAATCACTAATACTAATTTAGGCTCTGCTAATGAAGTAAGCGTTTTTCTAAATATATATGTAAATTTTTTTTATATGTACCTTTGAACAGCGTTTCTCTCTGTCATATTCCTTGTCAGCCTGCCTGTCAGGGGCAGGGCTAAATGATGATTGACATTTGGAGGCGCTATAATGTCAATCATTTACGCTCGCTCACCTGACACTCCAAAGAAAAGGCAGGCTGACAGGGAAGATAACAGACAAAAGCTGTTTAAAGGTTTTTAAGACACATATATACCATTTTTCCCCCCATATGAGAAGACTTTACCCTGCGACGTTTGTTCACTTTTTTCCTGCATTACTAGATCAGCTTTATACAACACTGCATGCTGGTATTTACTCATTATTTATTCCACTGTGAGGATCGTTTAATGCCTGTTTTAACACTCCGTTTGAGAGCATGACCTATACTTTTATCGATTGCTACATTAAAAAGTTATTTTACGCTATGGAGACTTTGTTTTCTCTTTGTCCATGATCTATTGGGATTATTCTACGACACTGAGAGCACTTCAAAGCTGTGATACTTGTATGCAGAAAGGAGTGCTATATGGTTTGAAGATTTGATTACTATTCATTGACAAGGCTTATGTTAAACTTCCATCTGGGGAGCATTTAGTGATACCATCGTCACACCTCCTAAATGGCATCTAAAGTGTTCCGATTCTGTGCACTTTTCACATATTTTATTATCCCTGAGAAAAACATTTTTTTTGGTACGTTTGGGCTTTAACCTGCATTACTATATTTTTTTGATAAGGCACAATTAGATGCTTGTTTCGTTGCGCTCTTTCACAGATTTTGGTTGGTTGTTTCACATCGGAACACATTTGGAGTAAGAAGCGTACTCCAGAAGAAGAGAGCAGCATCACATCTGATTTACTACACACTTGTTATTTATTATATGTTATCTTTATTTACATGTTTTAGCGCCGCGGTTTAATTTATTTATTGTGGTTTCCCCCCCATAAACATGTTACTTATGTCCAACTCTATTTTGCATGCAAACACCAAATAAAATTAAATGAGCAGAAACTTGCCTGAATTCTCACCTTGGTTGGTTCCCATGCTGGCAGTGACTGTGGTGGCCGTGTGCGTTGTACCAGTCTCGTGGGTTTCACAAGGTGGGTTTGAGCAGGCTGGCTGAGCGGGAAGTGGAGTTTGCTGGTTGCCTATATTAGATGTGGATGTTGTTGCAGTGTTGGTGGTGTTTGTTTCATGAGTTTCACATGGTGGATTGGAGCATACCCGGTGCTCTAGAACATTAGGCTGAGTCCCTACAGATTCATTGGGAGGCTGCGAAGTATTTTCAGCCTGCTCTGCCACAATATTGGACCTGGCTGTGGTTTGGGTATTGGTGGTGCCGGTCTCATGAGTCTCACATGGAGGATTAGAACATACGGAGATGCTAATTTGATTGGATTCTGGAAGTGCAGAAGTCTCACTGCTGTTAGATTGTTCTTTACTGGATGTCATAGTATGTGTGGAGACCGACTGATGGGTCTCACATGAAGTATCATTTGAAGACCTCTGCGCATTGTCTGATGAGTTGATGTTTGATTTGGCGGTGGTTGCAGTTTGAGTTGTGCCGGTAACAAGAGTTTCACATGGTTGACTGGTATGGACTGGTTCAGTTGGTTGGACAGTTTCAGGTTCTTTGCTGCTGCTGCTGCTGCAAGTGACTTTAGCATTTTCTACTTCAATAAGGTTGGAGGAATCTGAACTGTACTCTGCATGCACAGACATGGTGGTTTTTGTGGAAACGGTCTGATGTGTTTCACAGGGTGGGTTATTCAGTGTCCTCTGTGTATTCTCAGAGAGCCCAGTACCAATGCTGGATTTTGCTGTGGTTGGGGTGTGAGTGGTGCCAGTCTCATGTGTCTCAGGTGTTTGGTTAGACCACACAAGAATAACATTACCAGGCTGCTCTGTTCCTGTTGTAGAAGTGCTGGTGGTATTGGTCTCGGGTGTTTCACACGGCGGATTTGAACTTATACGCAAATCCCCCTCCTGCTCAGTGGAAAGGTTAGCAGATACAGTCATGACTGTGTGTGTTGAAACAGTTTGCAGCGTTTCACATGGCTGAGTAATAGGGGTCCTCTGTACGTTCTCCTGTTCAGTGCCAATATTTGACATAGCTGTGGTGGAAGTCTGAGTTGTGCCAGTTTCATGAGTTTCACATGGTGGATTAGAACATACTCTCGAACCACTACCAGTCTGACCACTTCCAATATTAGCCATTGCTGTAGTGGAAGTTTGAGTAGTTCCAGTTTCATGGGTTTCACATGGAGGATTTGAACAAACTCGGGTCACTGTTCCCACTTGTCCACAACTGATGTTCGACATGGCTGTTGTTGCTGTTTGAGTGGTCCCCGTTTCATGGGTCTCACAAGGTGGATTGGAGCACACCAGTGTGATATTTCCTGTTTGGCCGATACTAGACATTGAGGTTGTTGCTGTCTGGGTAGTTCCGGTTTCATGAGTTTCACATGGAGGATTTGAACAAACTCTTACCACATTTCCATTTGCTACAAATGTGCCGGGCTCCTGACCTTCACATACAAACTGTAGGGTACCACCAGGTTGCTGGACAATACTACCAAGATTCACAAGAGTGGTGGTAGCAGTGTTTGTAGTTCCAGTTTCATGAGTTTCACAAGGAGGGTTGGAGCAAACCAGAGTAACAGTGCCAGGTTGTTGGTCTCCTTGCCCTGACTCTGCAATGGTTACAGTTGCGGTAGGTTGATCAGAGGTTGGTGAAGCCAATATAGACACTGGAAGATCATGAACTGGCTGGGCCTCAACCCCACTGGGAGTAGTAATTAAAGTCACTTGTGTGGGCTGTGAAAGTGACTAACAAACATGGAATAAAGAAAAAAAAAAAAGTTAATGCTTATTTATGACAACGTTACAATGCAATTTCCTTCTTTTTCATGCAAAATAATGAGAATAATGGCAATTGGGGAATGGATGGTACTAGTCTCATGAGTGTAAGATAGCAAGTTATAGCACACTAAAGAGACCATGCTGCTCTGCTCTTAGGTTACTTGTTACTGCAGTAGAATTTGGGGAAGGAAAACGGGCACATTTGTTGCATAGAACCAAAAATAAAAATAAAAAAATTTAATAAAAAAGGGAGAATACTTCTCAACTATTAACATTATATTATAGTGGGGCTTTAAACTCAGTGCATTTGAAATCTTGGTATCATTAGTAAAGGACCAGTAACACAAGAATATTTTGATTCTCTGACTCATTGCATTCTGAACTGTTTTTCTCTCAGCTGGTGGCAGAAATTTCATCTTCTTGATCATTTTACTTGGAAGAGTTGCTCAGTTCCAGTGTATTGAATGGACATTTAGAAAATACATATTCATGAAAACACAACAAACTATATTTATTACTGCTGTACTATCCAATTAAGGAGTGTGGAGACAAGTAATGGCAGCTTTCAAGACATAGATTTGATTAATCATTTCTCACATTACTACCTTTTGGATTTAATCAGCAATTTGTCCATTAAACAATCCATATGCTGGCAATTCTTTAAAGAAAAGTTTAAATAAACCTAAGAAAAGTTGGTTGACCAAATAATCAATTTATGATACCATATGAAGGAGGTTGTCTATTAAAATAGAAAACTATATGTGGGTAGCCAAAAAGTTTAATTACGCATTTTGAAAATTTGTCACTTTCTACAAGAGGGACTGAACATTGTGCACTACACTGGCTGCAAAAGGATAGCGCAGCATCATCTACCCCGAGATGCGGAAAAATATTCCTTTAAAATGGACTTGTTTTAACAGTATTAACTACAGATAAGAGAAGGAGCAACAGACTTTACCTGCATGGTGATAGTGGGAGTGCTCAGTCCAGACGCTGCAGTAAGAGAAGTCTGAGCTGCTGACATAGTGATTGCGCCAGGGTTAATGACTTGACTGGAAAGAGTTGCAATTGTACCCAAGGTGTTTATAGGGGTTGCTAGAGAAGCGGTGTTGTGAACACCGGCTCCAGCTAGACTAGATGAAACTGTTCCTGAGACAGTGCCTAGAGTGGTGACCCCTAAAAAATAAAAATCAATACACACAAAGAGTTATAAACCCGGAAGGAAGAAATGGAAAGTCTGACAGAATGACTCTCACAGGGCTCATAATAAAATACCTGTAGTTCCTTTCACAACAAGAGTAGTGACTGTAGGCTTGACTGCAGAAACAGTGACTGGAGTAACGAGCCTCACTCCACCCATTGGGACAGTTCTGAGGATAGTGCCAGGCTGTCCTGGTGCCCCTTTTAACACCACCTGTGGAAAGATAAATTGTGAAAATAAACTTGTTAAATCTCTTGGAATGAATACCCAATTATTTAGGAGAGCAAATGCTAAGCAAAGGGGAACTAAACCTTTTTCTGCCTGAATCACACATCACTGTAGCATCTAAGTCAGGGGTGGGCAAACTACGCCCCGCAGGCCAAATTTGGCCTGCAGACATCTTTGGCCCGTCCTTTCTATCAGCATCGGGTGACAGGTCCGAGCCGTGGGGTAGGCAGCCGTGCTTGCCCACCTCCTCCCTGTTCCAGCTGCTTAAAATCTTTAAACTTCCTGTGAGAGGAACGCTGTAGAGCTAAGGGCTATGACAGGCCCTAAAGACAATTTTTCACACTATACCCAAGAGAGAATATGCCTTGTGGTATCTTTCAACACAAAAAATAAATAAAGGTTTGTCCTCCACTGACCTGTGTTAAACCTTGTTGCCCATGACTAGTTGTAAGTTTAGGAACAGCTGTAATTATTTTGGCAGGAGTTCCAGTGCCAGATGTCACCATTTTAGTTGTAAGGATGGTAATAGGAGACTTAATCCCAGCAGTACTTGTAACTCCTGTGAGAAAGGGAGCAAATTAAATAGTTAAATGGTTTTCCACTTCCTTAACTTTTACATCAAACATTCACATTGAATAGGGAGAAAATCTCTTGGGTTTATACAAGCATGAAGGTATTGCCGACTTTCTGGATAGATCAGGCTTTTAATGCATACCAGTAAGTGTAATCAAAAGGAATTGAATTTTCATTGGATTCAGGTACCTTAAGAGCTTCAAGGTCCAAAACGTAAAGTCCACAACAGTACAGGTTCAAAATAGGTGAATGTATTCACTTACTTATTCACCTGGTTGGCATTTGGGCAAGAATCTTTGGGGCACATCAGAGCCATAAAGCAAAATATATGTTCTGGAATCCGTTTGAGTTGATTGTTCCTTATGATTATATTAGCTCCAATGATAACTAAATATATAATATCTATCTGCAGTGGACAGTTAGATTAAGGACTTGTTTACAATGACAGCGGGGGTGGAAAACAAGAATTCATCAGGAGGTACATATGCTCGCTAAAGGTCTAGTAACTACTGGGAACCAATCAGCAGTAAGCATTCACTAGTAGAGGCGAGCTAGAATATTATAAGTCTACCTCTAATAGATTGCTATGGGTTGCTAGAACTAGATAGCTTTCCATTATTACATTTCCTGGAAAATCACATTAGCTTTCAGAATCTTTTAATGAGCAGTATTCATTAGCAGCCATTACAGGGAGTGGAAACTGGCTGCAGGTTTCAAGAAAGGCACCTGTTTAATCAGCTGAGTGAGCCTAATAGAGATGCATTATAACTGTGCAAGTCACTCTTGGAATTGTCAGTCTTACAAACAGTTTAGATTTAAACCAATAGATGCACATCAGGAAAGATGACCACTCACCTGTAGCACCTGCTTGTGTTATAATAGCAGACATGGGGATTGTTTTAATAATGGTGGTGGTTCCTGGTTTAGTGGTATTTGGTGAAACACTGCTAATACCAAGGATGGTAGGTTTGGTGCCTGTGCCTCCTGCTTGTGTGGTGCTGATTATAGTTGTCGGTTTCCCATCAGCAGATGTTACCAGTTTTAATATTGTTCCTGCAGGTAGTGGTCCTTTGGTCTGGGAAAAGATTAATACATAATAGTACAGTAAAAAAAAAAACAAACAAACAAACAAAAAAAAAAAAACACACACTTTGGTGGCAACGTGACTTCTTACATATTAAAAGTGTGTACTATATTAAACTGCACTACTGCATAGCAGAGAAGATATAATGTATGCAAATGGAATCATTTCAACTCTTCTAGTGTTGATAAAAACAAAGGATGATACACCAGACTGGTTCAAAATTACATTAAGTAGACATAACTTGTTGCCTAAAATCTCCTCTAGGAGGTGACATGCAGTCAAATAAAAGTAAAATCTGAATTAAATTTACCATGAAGTAGAGGCCCCATCCAAACCTAATGAGGACAACAGAAAAACTTAACTCCATTTAGGGGACTAAATTCTTATAGTGAAAATGATTGCGAGTGTGAAGTTGCTTGTCCTGATTGGAACAGAGACCTATTTAAACCCCTTGAGAGGTGGCTTAAAATCATGAAGTTGAGAGAAGAAGGAAAATACCTAGAATGTTGCCTCAAGGACAGGATGAAAACTCAGTTTTTACCTATGCTATTACATTACACAAGTCACTGGGTGTGACAGAAAACTACTGAAAAGACCATTAATGCTATGACAGCTATTCCTAGATAGTAATTGTAAAACAGTTCACTGTTAAGCCGAATTCCTGGTTTGTATTTGTTTGCATTTCAACAAACCTCCACCTAGCCTTAATGTTATTTTTAGGGAGCTCCAGATAAATACATGTTCATGAAGAGCCTTAGAAAAATATGTTACAGTTGAAGATTATGCACAACTGTCATGTTAGTCCAAATGACAATGATCTTTTCATGGCAATACTGGCCCTGTTAAGACAAAAGGCTGTAAGCAAAGACAAGGGAGAATAGGTGATACCTTTTATTGGCTAACGAAATAGATGGTAAATGCAAGCTTTCAAGGCTCCTAAGGCCTCTTCATCAGGCAATAATATGGAACTGAAAATGACAATTTTATACAGAAACTGGTACATCATGGCTAAATGTTATTAGTTTGACATCCTGACATCAAAAAAATCACACACTGGAACAAAGCAATAAATTCCAATGAATCCAACAACAAAGCCAAAAAAACTAATGCGATATACTATATATATCGCATTAGTTTTTTTGTTGGATTCATTGGAATTTATTGGTTTGTTCCAGTGTGTGATTTTTTTGATGTCAGGATGTCAAACTGATAACATTTAGCCATGATGTACCAGTTTCTGTATAAAATTGTCATTTTCAGTTCCATATTATTGCCTGATGAAGAGGCCTTAGGAGCCTCGAAAGCTTGCATTTACCATCTATTTCATTAGCCAATAAAAGGTATCACCTATACTCTCTCGTCTTTGCTTAAATCTATGGCTAACACGGTGCACAACTCCACTGACAAAAGGCTGTGTCACAGTGGTCTGTGGTAGGAACTCTAGGATTCCCAGACTATTTCATTAAATAAAATGTAACCTAGAAAGAAAGCTTTGAGGTTTGGTAGTTAGGTTTACAATATTTTAACATTTTTCCTCTATTGCACTGTGATATTGTTTGGGAGGGTCAGCGGTACATTGTAATGACAAAAATTCTAGGCTCCACACCATAGAGGGACTTATCTAAAATTATACATGTACTTAGAGGAAGACATAACCACCAAGAGTCAAAACAAAAAGGAAATTTTTACTTAAATCTTTTCCTCTGAATATCTCTTGGGGGACACAGGACCATGGGTTAAAGCTCCCTCCCACTGGAGGCAGGACACTTGGAAAAAAAAAAAAAGAGACTCCTCCCTAGGGGGCTTTACCCCTGAGCGCAGGAAGAGATACTCCAGAACATTAACGAAAACTCTAAATTTAAAATATAAACACAATCAACTTAACTACACACAAAAAACCCTCAAATAGGGCGGGTCAACCTGTGTCCCCCAAGAGACCTTCAGAGAAAAAGACTTATTGGCAAGTAAAAATCTTCTTTTCTCTAATCTCTTGGGAGTCACAGGACCAAGGGGACATACCAAAGCAGTAAGAATATTCGGGTGGGAGATAATGAAACTATTTACACAGCAGAAAAAGAAAAGAAATAGGAGCAACAGCAGCCTGCAATACTTTACGGAGATGTCCACGAAGCAGCCTTACACAATTGCTCCAGCGAAGCCTGATGTCCTATCACCCAGGAAGTACTCACAGCTCTCGTAAAATGAGCAGTAATCACCTGAGGAGCAGCAACTCCTTACAAACAATACACCTTCCTAATCACCTGTTTAAGACAGTAAGCTAGAGAAGATTTAGGAACCAACTTCCCCTGATTCGCACCACTTGGAAACACAAACAAGGATTCCGAACAACGAAAACCAGCAGTACAATCCAAATATATACACAAAGCTTGAACAACATCTAAGGAATGAAGTTTCTCTTCTTTTGCACTCTTAGGATCTGGGCATAAAGAAGGAAGAACAATGTCTTGATTGACATGAAGACACCACCTTAGGTAAGAATGATGGAACCGTATGAAGAACTACTTTATCCGCATGGAAAACTAGAAAAGGATCTTTCCAAGATAAAGCTACCAACTCAGAGACTCTCCTAGCTGATACAATCGCCACTAAAAAGACTACTTTTAGCATAAGATGAAATAATGAAGAGTCAGATAAAGGTTCAAACGGGGACTCCTTGAAGAGCTGATAGAACCAAATTCAGATCCCAGACAGGAACAAGAGCTTTATATAAGGGAACTATACGAGCCACCCCTTGAATAAATGTATGCACCTCAGCTAACAGAGCTAAACGCTGTTGAAAGAACTGATAATGCTGAAACCTGTACCTACAAGGAAGAATAACTTGGACCCTTACGTAAGCCCCTGTGAAGAAACTAAAGCAATCGTGGAAACTATTCAAGTTCCAAACACAAAGAAGAACACCAAAGCCAATAAGTTTTCCATATTCTATGATAAACTGCAGAAGACACAGATTTTCTCGCTTTTAACATTGTTCTAATCACTGCCTCTGAAAACCCCTTCCTATGCAGGATTAGGGATTCAACAGCCATGCTATCAAAGATAGTGTTCCTGGATTGGGATATTCACAGAAGATTCCAATGAGAATATACTGTCATGGACAACAGGTCCATGAACCACGACCTCCTGGGCCAATAAGGAGCTATTAAAATGGTTCTTTGTCCCTGTGAATTTCTTGAAGAAATCTCTGTAGAATAGCCAGAGGAGGAAGTGCATACACCAGTTGAAACTTCCATTGGAAGCTCATCGCATCTGTCACTATGGCCCTGGGATCCTAAGCTCTGGAACAAAACTTGGAAGTTGAATCTCGATGCAGAGATCTCTCTTGGGAGACCCCCGCCACAGATTCAATTGATGGAATATTTTGGGATTCAGTCTCCACCGTCGTGAGAAAGAGCCTTGATGACTCATAAGGTGGTAAGGTAACATAAGGTAAGGTTCATTAAAGAAAATGCTTTTCAGTAGCCTTAGTCTGGTTAACCAAAAAAAGGATTTTGGCAGTGGAGACTGATTTGCAATGCTCTATGTACATTCTCCACAGCTCAAATGCTTTTTTTTTTTTTTCCATTTTATTAACAAGAGGACACTAGATGCTAACCCCTTGGCAATGGAGAAAATTCTTTGTGACCACTGTTAAGGGCAATAAATGACAGACTCTCCATTCCACAACCATACCTTTATAACATGAAACAAGCACGCTTTAAAAAAATCTGTGAATTTTCAATTTCATAAAAAAAGGTTATAGCACAAAAGCAAAGACACTGTAGAGTTGTCCACAACCATACAGAGGCACCCAGAGGATCTATAACTGTAAGAACGAGTAAAAACCAACAGAACAACCCTAGATTGACCACCAAAGAAGATTGAGTCACTGGGTCTATGGTCTTACCTGTATGATTTGTGTTAAAGGTCCAGAAGATGCCTGCCCTGTAATTGCAGAGGACTGGACAGGTTTGGTCTGGACAACAGACATCACTTTCCCAAGATTTGAAATCTGTAAAACATCCATTTTAATTAAGCAGGTTAAAATATATCTGAAGTTAACTGGAGAAACTTGTTAAAGAGCTCACAATGAAATTGCTGTAAAGAAATGCACTGTTATGACATGCAACTTTTGCTCTTCATATCCTAAACACACTTACCAGTGCACTTCCACCGGGAACAGAGATTGGACTCTTAACTAAAGTAATGGTTTTGGTGACTCCACCCACAACAGTGGTTACAACTTGAGCTTGCTGTGCCACAGTTACAGTTCCAGATTTATGCACTGTGATTATAGGACGAGTTTGTGTGTTGGCAGCAGAGGACACTGGAGTACCAACTTGGGCAGCAGCTGTTTTTAACATGCGGGTTGCAGGGTTGCTCACCTGTTAAAAATAAGTCGTCTGAATAGTTAAACATTTATCATATATACACACACACACACACACACAAACAAAGGTGTATATATATATATATATATATATATATATATATATATATATATATATATATATATATATATATATATATACATACATACATACATACATACATACATACATACATACACACACACACACATTTTTTTTTTTTTTTTTTTTTAATTTTCTGTCTTTTTTTATGAACGTACAATCATTCTGTTTGGTGTTTGAAAATGTAAATAATAAACTAGCCTAGTGTTAAAGTGCTCCTCCCCATGCCTTTCTACAAAGCATTTGCAGTTTAGTTTGGACCTTTTTAAGAGAATCTGTGTACATATCACACCTAGTCTATGATTAAATGTCATGTTGGCGTGAAACGTGGCAGGAAGCTTATTAGTTGCTTTTTTTTTTTTTTACTTAAAATTATGAATTAATAAAGGCTTGCTTTTATCGCCTTGGAGTGCCAGAGATTATCTCTTGTTTTTATGCATTTGGTTGCCAACAAAGGATATAACTGAACATTTATAATTGGTCTCCCTTCATTTCTTTTATAAGAAATGAATACTGCAACCATTTGTTTACTAAGCAGGAAGGGAGAATGAAGCAGGAAAAAAAAAAAAAAAAAAGGAGGGGGGGTAGGAGTTTTAAGGAGGTTCTGAACCTAAGAGGGCCCCCTAAGCCACTGACAGTGTAAGTGTACATAAGGCACTGTAAGGCCCCACTTTAAATGTCCAGAGCACTTGAAGTCTAAAACAGCTCCAGAATTTTAGCTCCTACTATTTTAATACATGCATGCACCAAATATTTAGTGCAGGTGCATATGATTTAGAAGTCTCTGAACTCCTCAGTGTGAGGCAATACATGCTACTACATAACAAAACATTTATGTAATAGAGGTTACCAGTGTAAATACCCTAATTCTTGATGATAAATGCCCTATACGTATATTTTCTTACCATGACTGGTGAGGAGGCCACTTTGACAGAGGTTGGGAGCGTGGTGGCCCCAGAGGCCACAGCAACAGATTTTACCATGGTAGCTCCAGCTGGAACACTAAGCATGGTGGTTGCAGAGGAAGGAGGGATCTTCTGTGTAGCAGCTGCAGCAGCAGCAAGTGCTGCCATGCCACTCATTGGCTGATTGCTTCCTATAGACTACAATGAAAACACAAGATTTTAAATGAATCTGAAGTTATATAAAAATAATGTTAAAGAGGGGTTGTCCATCTTAGAACTATAGGAAGATAGTGATTTGAAAGTTTTTGTTTTTTTTTTTAAATTACATTAGTTATTGTTTACATTTCAACGATCTTCTGGTTGCTAAGCATCTATAAAACCTATCAACAAGCCATCAAGTTCACGGTGGAAAACCCATGTAAGAAAACTACAACATTATGCACCTGCCTAATCATACATACATGTTATAGTCAATAACTAGCTCTAGAATGTAGGAATTTTGTTTGTTTTTTTAATCCCTTTCAAAAAAGCCAAAGTACTATACTTACAGCTCCTTGAGCAGTCTGAGCAGGGACAACCATGCGCACTCCAGGAGGAAGAGAAGTCACAGTGACAGGTGCTTTTCCAATCTGATTTGCCGGTCGTACAGTAACTAGAGGTGTAGTCACAGCAGACGGCTGACCAACTTTGAGGACAGCTATAACAAAAGGACAATGAAGAGAATATCATCTTTTTTAAGGATCACTTACAGAAGTAAAGATGTCACTAGAGTAGGTATTTAGGTATTTACCTTGTGGGCGAGACGCAGCAGATACTGCAATTGGACTTCCTGGCATTGTAGGCAAGACCTGGATTGTGGCGGTTGTGGGAGGCACAGATGCTGCTTGTGGCAATAATGTGATGCCAGTGTGAGTAACTTGTTGAACTGTTGGGGCTGCTGATGCAGGAGCAGGGCTCTTGGGTGGATTGACTGGCACAGATGGGACTGGATTGGCTGGTGACATTGCAGCAGCAGCAGCTGGTATGTCATACTTTTGTAGCTGTAATAAGTAACTGTCTGCAGTAGACACAGCACCCCAGCTAACCTCCAGTGAGTTGGTGTTTGCTCTTACCAGCTGTACACGAGCAGGCGCGGGAGGTTTCTCTGTACACCGGGAAAAGAAAATATATATGTGATTGCATTATGTCCTTGATTTTCAAAAGATATTACAGAAATAGAACAAACAAAAATCAGACTTACCTGTTTCAAGATACCAAAGGTCCTTGCAACACACCTGGTTATTCCAGGCTTTTCGGTAGCCATCCCGCCCGCTCCATATATAGAGACGAGTATTGATAGCCACAGCACAGTGGCCAGCTCGAGCGCGTGGAATGTTATCCTCCAAGGTATCCATCACAATATGTTCCCAGATCATGGACTCTGTAAAGGAGACAAATCCAATACTACTACCTAGCAGTGCAACATCCACCAGTTCAACTTATAGGGGGTTATTAACTAAGGTGCGAATTCGACTGGCGAATTCTCAAACAGTGGTTTCCCATAGCAAATCTGTGACAATTTCCCCATTGTAAAGTCACGACTGCAACAATATTCTCATTATAAAGACGCTACTGCGACAGTTGCAGCCTATTGCGACTGTCGTTTATCTGGCAAATTCGCACCTATATGTAGCAATTCGGACTTTAGTGAATAACCCCCATTATCTCTATAGATGATAACTGTGTCAAGTACATGTTTGAAAGATACCATACCTAGGTTGAGGCATGCTAGTGTATTAGTGCATTTCCATTCCTTTTCGTGGGTGGCTACCTTGACATCATCCATTACTAGAGGCACCCAGCCACCAAACACATACATCCTGAGAGGTCAAAAGGAATACCCATGATGACATTAGCAGTGTCTATTATCCAAAACATTCTGCAGATCAATTAAATACTGTATTAGGGAAAATATACCCCATCACTCACTTGTTCATTATAGTTGTGGCAGAATGAAGACTCCTTGGGAGAGGAGCAACACCATTCAGATTAGGCTTATTCCAGGTCAGTGTTTCTAAAAGAAAGGATCAAATTAATTTTTTTTGTAATGGATGATATTCATACTATATTTATAAATTACAAACACACAATTCAATGGGTCTGCAATTTTCCTGATGAATTAACAAGCATAAAAATATCTTTACACTGAATTACCTATACTGGTAAAGTAACTGGCTTTAAAATGCTGAAATAAAATTTCATAAAGCACTCAATAATGCATCACTTAATTTACATTTCAAAGTTTATAACCAACTGTGCTAATTAAAATGTTTAGTGCAGCTGATCAAGTGGACCGGATGCAAAATCAGCCACATGCAAAGAACTAGACAAAGTAGTCAAGACATTAAACCTGTACCTATATCCAGTATCCAAAGGTCTCCAAGTCGGCATCCACTCATTCCCCCATATATCACTAAACGGGACTTCTTGTTATCTTTATCTGTGTAGACTACAGCAGTGTGGGACTCACGAGGTGGTGGCAATATTCCATAGGTTATTGGTATTTCCCAAGCTACAACCCCAGAGCCAGGGCGCAATTCCAAGATGTATAGATCATTCAGGTACCTGGCCAAAAAATATAATGTCATATTATTGTTAAGTAGAAAACCTATTAATATTTTTAAAACTTTTTTCCCCATTACAGAAATTAAACTGTAATCAAATTATAAAAATAAAAGTTACCTAGGAATGTTATTCTTGGGATCCTCGCTATCATTGGCTAGTCCGCCAAAAAGGTAGCATTTGCTGCCAACCAATGAAAAACTGTGACCAAGCCGTGGGCAAGGCGGAGGACCATTCTTGGGTGCTTTGGCTTTTAGTCTTTTCCATTCCCATCTGCTTGCCTAAAAAATAATATATTTTTAAAAAAAGGGGGGAGAGAGATTGGGTTGTGTTAATCAAGCAACCTGCATCAAAATACACAATTTGTCTAGCAGAGCAAGTGCAGAATTCTGGTGCAATACTGCTTATGCACTTGCTCTGCACACTGGACTTCAAGAGGAAGCAGGATTACATGACAATTCTGTACTTGCTCTGCTCACAGAGAACAAAGAGCTGTGACAAGCAAGATGTGCTGCTGGAGAAATAAAGCACATCAGCAATTATCTCACCCCCACCTCCAGAATAACCCATATTAGAACAAGTGTTTAGCTCTCCTTTAAAAACAAGTAAAAACCAACAGTACAATCACTTAAAATGAGGTTGTTACAGGCATATTCATCATGCCCCGTGGGCAAAATTGTTGTCTGCCTCCGTTTTTGTGGGAAAATTTTTTTTTTTTTGCAAATTAGTTGGTTTTGTGTAATGGTCTTGGCCATTTTACAGTGAAACTGTACAATTTTGACAAAAGCCAAAGATGTTGTAAGAAGAGCAAGAGTGAGAAAAACAAAGAAAATATTGCTTTAAGAGGTGCATTATATGCTTTGTCTGAAAGGTTTGCAGCTGTGTAGAACACAAGAAAAAAAGTGTATGGCGTACCTGCAACTCATAGAGATCATTGCTGTATTTCCCATATTCCACCATTCCTCCAAACACAAGTAAACGAGTGCCATCACAGACAAACCCATAGGCAGCGCATCCTGGTGGTATGTCCCCTCTTACTGCTGGAATAAACCACTGGTTTGTGGCTATAAACAAACAGATGGTTAAGCATTAGTACAATGTTCAAAATTATCTTTTCAATTAAGTATTTGGTTTTGTTTGCCAATTACAGGTAAAACAGACCTAAAGTAATAGTATAGCAAATAAACTAAACATAAATAAATAAAAAATGTAATAAAGCTGGAAAAGGAGGCAACCAATAAAAAGCCCCTGATTATTTTGCCAAGAAAAGAATAGCAATTAAGCAAAACTCTATGCTACCATAGTTTGAGGCATAAGAGGTTGTCTGTTAATTTATGTAAGATCAAAAACAGCTTTTCCATATTAAAAATAAATAAAGGGCATGGGCTTTCATTTTTTAATGTTACTGTGCTTTTTAATTACATTAGTAACAGGAATCAAAATATTTTCTATAACAGTTACAGGCCCATCTAATTGCCACTGGTAAATAAATAAATATATATATATTAAGGGGGGAATTCCCCATTCAGCGAAGTGAGCTCCGAAGCCTTCGGCTCAATTCGCAAATGGCGTTATGCGCTCACTGATGTCCTGCGCACAGACATCAGCGAGCGTATTAAAGGGATTCCCGTGTCGGCGAGAGTAAATGAGTTGCCTCGCCGAGACGGGAATCCTTTTAATGCGCTTGCTGATGTCTGTGCGCAGGACATCAGTGAGCGCATAACGCCATTTGCGAAGTGAGCCGTAGGCTTCAGAGCTCACTTCGCTGAATGGTGAATTCCCCCCTAAATGTACTTCTTTTCAGGGGCCACATAACAGAAGATCCTGCTTTTACCTACTTCCTCTGCAGCTGACCAGTTTTAAATTTCCCACCAGTGACGATCCACAGGCTTGAGAATTCTGAATAAAACCACAATCAGGAAGGAGGAGGAGAGAAGTAACTCTCCAGTAATTCAAGTCTAAAAATTCTGAATGGTTATTGATAATTTTCAAGCCTATCAGTAAAATCTCCACTTAAAAGAACCAGTAACACTAAAGAAATCTTATAAGGATTAGCATGACAGTTATTCCTCCTATATAACACTAGTACAAGTGTTTCTATTTAAAGCCAAATTTCTGATTTGTATTATTTTGAGTATTTTTTCTGCTTGTGGCTGCAGCCATTTTTTTTATGTTAAAGAACTAATGTACTCCAACCATAACTGATATGCTGAAAGCACCAAGTCTGACAGCCTAAACTGCTATAATATGAAGCAGCAAATCATTGTTTGGGCTGTAGCACTGTATTATGGAACTGCTGGTTCTAGTATCTCACTGGCTCAATATTGGATCCTTGTTAATATGCTAATGATCCGTGACATCACAGTGTATGACTGGTTAGGGAATGTCACATGGTCCATTACACTGGGACTATAAATGAGGGAGACACTCCGTGCTGGTTTTTACACATCTTCTGCAAGGATTTCAATGCCCAGGATGCCAGATTTCTCAGCAGGGGGTTAGAGCCGAATTGCTACAAAGGCTGCCGTGTACTTGCAAAATAATACATGCAAAAGAAGCAGCAGTAATCAATATGGTTGTTTAAAAGGGAAAGACTGCAGGGTTTACTGTGTTGCTGACATGTGGGCTAAATTAACAATTTTAAATTATTAGGAGACTTTACATGTTTACGGTGTGCCCCAGAAAGTCCAATGTGGTTGCAACTAGCAGAGAGAGACACAACAAAAATCAATAAAAACCAGGAATTCAAGTTAAAGGATATCATTTTACCACCATGCCAATTTTTGTACTGTATTTACTGGCCCTTTAAGACGCCAAACTGCTGAAGAGTAAACAGGGGAGAAAGATGGAACTCTTTGGAGACACACTGGAATACTCTAATCCATGTCAAGCTGTAAAGCATTCTACCATAACAAGGGGAAACATAGGCCAACAACAGGCAATAGGCAGTTCCGGAATCCTACAGAAATGTATAACTTCTAATACACCTGTGCCAATTCTGAAAGAGTTTACAAGGTATAATATCCCATTCAGATGGATTTCTGGAAGCCATTAAGAAATAGAATAGCTAAGGTTCAGCTGAAAAAATAATGGCACTGGGGTGTTTGCAGGCATCTTGATTTATTGCATAAACAATTAGTAACACAAAACAAAGTAAAAGCAATGCCAAGTTTTGAAGATTTTGGCACTAAAAGGTTCTTTAGCTATTATCCAGTTCACTGGAAACGACTCACAGGCATTCTACCATTTCACCAACCATGCTGCTGAGCAGCAGCACTTTTCCATTGTGTCCCAATCAAATTCTGTTACTCTTGGAAAGCCACAGAGCACGTACATCTTCACTAGATCACTACTTATCACCCATTGGCAACTGTAATCCTGTTTCTAACCAATTTCCCCAACAGTATCCACGGCAAACAAGAAAAAAAATGGTTTTAGTTCTCCTTCATAAACCAAACAGTTATATTATCAAAAGTTTGTATATCATAATCCACAATATACCATTTGGGGAATAGGAGTGAAGGTTCTGTCATGCAGCAGTACATGAAATATACAATGTATTGAATAGATAGACTGGGGGCAAACCAGGTTATCCATGAACGTCTCAGAGATGGAAAAGCAGAAGAAAACATCTGAAGTTGAGCCTATGGACAGAAGACATACTAAACTGGTGGTGACTGAATGCACTCTGTCAATTATTCCTACATGCAGCTCATTTACCTGGTCAAGTCTGAGACCACTGGTCTGCACATTGCCTCAGGTAAAGGAAATATTTAAACACACACAATTAAAAATGCATAAAATATAAAAACATTTTACAAACACACGGACTGATATCTTAGGGAAAATAAATGGAAGAATTTTTTTTTAAAATAATTACTATGCACACCCATTAGGTGTTGTCACCTTGGAATCAGGTTTCAGTCATTAAAAAAGCCAACTGCAGACTGTTTTAGAATCACTAGCTACAAAATACTACAAATGAATTCTGAAGTGGACAACCCCTTTAAAAGGTTTCCAGCCTTTCTATACTACCAGCTTCAATTTCAATCCAAAGACTATTAAAGCCAAACTGTAACTGGATTCTCTTTCCATTTAAAGACAATAACTATGAAGCTACCTTTCCCAAAAACACATCTTCTATGGCAAAAGTGCAGTATAGGATGGTAGAATGCTGACTGACATCGTTAACAGTCAATCCAAAACAGTTAACAAAACTGGGAGAAGTCTGAATTTATTTTCAGGCAGGCTGGTAAGGCTGTTAATCACTGTTCAAGCCACTGTCTGAAGAGCATCAGAGGAATCCAGTAGTGACTAACTAAACTGAATAGTTGCCCAAGCTGATTATTTAGGTGGGCTTTATTTCTCTATAATATTAATAGTGTAAATAAAACCTGCACCTAAAAACTTAAATACTGAAAGTTACATGGGTCATGGAATGTAGACTTTTTTTTTTTTTTTTTTTTAAAGAGCCTGCAATGACCTACATCGATACATTTAAAATACATAATACATATCTAAAACTGTATCATAGCAACTCAGTAATGAACAAAATGATCATGGCACCATGGCTTGAAAAGGGAGACTTTCATATAAAAGCAGCACAAACTAAAACTGAATTTAAGTATTGCAAAACAAAGTTATCTGT
>WMED01001359.1:0-17694 GCA_019650415.1 Pipa parva
AAATAAAAGCTACCTATAGATAAAGGTAATTAATCTTTAGATACAGATTATCCAAATATCACATCGTGTAAGAAAATTTCAGGGGTTAAAACAGCCTGATGAAGGATGGTTTAATTTGCCGAAACATTGCTTCTGCACCTTGCACCTATGGTCCATTAAAATATACCAGAATCTTGAGAGAGTGTGTGCAGTATTCCTTTCATTTATTGCATCTTATACCACAAACACACCACTTTTGTTATCTTCTTAAAGACTGAGGTGTTGAGCAGTCAACACTTTTTTTTTGTGCATTTGAATGTTTCTAGTTGTATTTGACTGTCCTAGAGAAAGACTAATTTTAGGGTCATCTGGTGTGTCATTTTGGTGACATGCCCCTGAGCATGAATTTTAACTAAATTATGTCATGATCAACCAAAGATTGTATTGGGAGAATGTTGTTGTAAACTTGTGGCGATCGCAGGATTTTTAAGGTGGAGGCACCATGAGGAAGATGGTGTGGAACAGCTGGCATCAGTAGCTGGACTTCTTGGTAGGACCACAGGAAACAACAACTGACAGATTCCAGGAATAAACCTGCTGTAAGTGCCATAACTCAGAGAAGATACCATAATTTTTTTCTCCAACTCACTGTGGCTTTGCAAAGACAAACAATATGACATTGATAATTGAGACAATATTTTTATCCTTAGCTGTCTAGGGAAATTTTAATTTGGCTTCAGTACTTCAATTATATAAGTGATATCCTTCTCCTCAATTGTAGAGGCCAAATCCATACCATCCTCCTGCTCTTCCTCCAAATCAACCCCAACTCAAAACAAACAACTTCCTCCTCCACTTCCTCAATCAAGACTTCTACTTGTCTTTCTTAATCTAAGCTAGACAATGGATAAGAGAGTGGGGAAGGTGGCAGACTTGTCCTTGATGATTTATCAAGGATAGATGTAGCAGTGGATGTCAATAAAAAAAGAGGTTAATGCTGAAGAAATATGATGGCTCAATTTAGAAGATGACTAGGAAAAAATTAACAGGTGGTATAGAGCAGGTTCACTATTGCATTTTTTCCCCCTTTCACTTTTCTTTTTAAATTATTTTTTTTCCATTGGGACCAAAATCTCAAAACCAGTAAATTTCACTTCTTACTGATCTTTTTAGATAGAAGATACATCTAGTTGTAATCTGAGAAAAGGTTTCTTCCTTGTAGAACTCTGATTGACTGGGCATGTGTACAAGAGAGTGATGGACCCTAACACAACTGTAGAATTTCATGTTGACTTTTTAGGAATAAGTTCAAATAAAAAGTACCAATAAAATCATAAATATAAGAGTAAGGAATACTTTAATAATTACAATGCTGAGACATTCAGTATACATATCTAGCAGGTTTCCTTTTGTTTTTCCATTCAGTAATGAAGCTTTGGATGTGTTAACATTTGCATAGAACACAAAGCAGTAAAAAAAAGTCTTTATTGTTAATTTTGGCAAACCTGAACTGCTAATGAACACATAAATGTATGTATCCAGCAAGCATTATACCACTGTCCTTGTTCCTCAACTAATCATTTAGATGACTTTTATATATTCTACACATATCTCCTGAATTGGGCTACTACATGTGTTGTCTGCATGAACAGCTGGATATTTGCATGTGCCTCTAGTTTAAATCCTTTGTGCATGTGATTATTAACAGCTGGTCAGACCCTTGTAGACTTTTAAAGGGATTCTCAATTGTGTTATTACAGTTTGGGTCTCAATATTTTGTTTGATCGTTTGTCAGGATTAAAACACATGCTGTTATTTCACTTTTTAGAACTATGTTTTATTTATTGAAAAATGCATTTTTTGAGTTAAAACTCTATTCTTTGAAATTCTTTTCAACTTGTATTTTGTGTCAGACTGGATAATCACTGTTGCATATTTTTTTTTGGGGGGGGGGAGGCATGAATTCTTAGATGTATATTCTGCAGACATGGCCCCCTGATAGTTATTGGTTTTCCTAAGTAGCAGCATTAAAATTCTATTTGATAGTTTCATCTATTGACTAATGTTGGTTATTGTCTTTTATGACACAAAAATCACTTGTTTTCTGCCAAAATGAAATTTAAGAAGTTTTATATATCAGAATATTTTGTTAAGTAATGTTTTACACAAAGTCAGTTAGGTTTTGTAAAGGACAAGCCATTTTATGATATTTTATCCAATTCTTATAAGGAAGTAAGACCTAACTCCTGGAAAATATAAATGATGCAATTCATTTAGAGATTTCTAAAGTGCTTGGTGCTTTTGTCCCGGATCTCTAAATGTATAGGGTACAGGCTAATTATTAATCTGAAATGTTTGGTCACATTCAAAATGCTCAAACGAAGTATTAATATTATCTTTTATTTATATAGCTCCAACATATTCAAACATTTTGTAGATTTAACCAATCGCATTATTGTCTGCTACAATAAAGTCTCCAAATGAATATAATTTCAGACAAACACAAACATTTATTAAAAACAATTTAGTCAGAGGCCATTGACCAAATAGGCTAATTGTGGAAGGAAACTAGAACAACATATAAGGTTTGCATGTAATGCTGTGGATGAAGTCATGTTTAAGTATTTGCAAGGTAACAATTTTGATTACCATGCCATCAATATTAAAATAGTTGTACCCAAAGAATCAGTACTAGGTTAATGCTTTATAACTTACTTGTGGTGTGCCTGGCTTGTAGATATTTTTTCCTTACCCTATAATGAAGCCATAAAGACACAATTGGATCTTGTGATGGTGCTAGCCAATCCAATAAAGTCACTAGTCCACCCTCTTCTTTCCTCAACAAATGTTGAATTGTCTGTATATTTGTACCTTTTCAAATGTATAACTGGATCATTTCAAAGAAAGTCATTAAAGCTCAGAAAACAGGATGTCGAATGAGTAAAGACAGATCCCCTGCACCATGTGACATGCGCAGTAAGTGGTAATGTCACAAAATGATATTTAATGCAGCTTGAATTCTTAACAGCCAAATGTGTACAGTTGCACCTAAACCAGATATAGAAGCATTCCTCTTAATTGCATAGTTAGCAGTGCAATCATAATGAATCAACATACTGTATGTTCCTAAACTTTTTTAAATACTCTGGGCAAAAAAATTCAGAAAAACTGTACAAACACCATGAATTGAAGGCGTTAACAGATGGAAGCATGTATTCTGTTCATAGACCAATCTAATATTTAGAAATAAAGAAAAAAGTTGGAAAATCAGATGACAGGTAAAAAAATGATTTTAGATGTCCATTGCTGAATTTCATTTAGCTAATACTATAGCACGAGACATAGCCTCTTTACCAATATATAATTTATCTTTCCATATCCATCAACAAGGCCCAAATAATGTTTATAATCAATCTTTAGTGGGATATTTACAACATTAAAAGAAAGCTTTTACAAGTAAACTGTTGACTGTTAATAAACAATAAACCATAACAATGTTGTCTGCTCTAAACTTTTATATGAACAATTAATGTTCACCTACCACCACCATCTTAGGCTGACATGGAAGTGGTGTGAACCTAAAAAAAACCCAAAACATAACAATACTTACTTTAAATAGAAAGTGTATTTGTAAAACAAATTACCTGTGTTTAAAACATGTGAAAAGTAATTGGCTAATAAAGTAGATACACCTAAATTAATTTAAGTACCATAGTAGTAACTAGCTAATGCATAATTAATCTACAAAATGGCTACCTGGATGCTAACTAGATTTCTATTTGACTTGTTCAGTATTATGTATAATTTAGCCCATTAACCATCATGAAGTTATGCTCACGTTCTCTTTATAAAAATCCCATCTGCTCTAATATTAAACATCTAAAAACTAATGTATAATTCTGTTTCATTTTGCAGCTGCAGTCTATTCAGTTGAAATATTTATTTCAAAATCTAAATATGTTTGACACGGATAGTGGAAGCTCCTGGGTTAAGAAATATACAAAAAAATATAGAAAAAAAAGTGTAAAATGTGACAGGTTTTTCAAAATAGAGATGAAAAATAAATAGCCTTGAACAAATTAGACTTTTTTTTTTTTTTAATGTGGGGCTACTGGAAATAGGTTTTGTTTTAATGCCAATAGGAATACATGATTTTTTTTTTTTTATTGGATTATACTTAACTGGAGAGATTTGTTACAAATGTTATATACCTGTAGGCACAGCCAAACCTGAGCTACACTATATTTTTTGGCAGAGAGACAAAGTAACTCACTGGCATGGTGGGACCTGGAATATCAATCGGCACCGCAACTCCATTCATTGGCCTCTGGGAATATCTTCTATGGGTTGTGCTCACTGGGGCAAATTCTAACACACATATATAAATAAAATGGAGCTTCCCACAAGTTAATAGTTCCTAACACTTGACACCAGACAAGAAAGCACAAAATACAGGAAACATAGAAGGGGTAATGGACCAAGGTTCTTTGAAAACAATCCAGACAAGACCAGTCAAGGGTAGCACCTTGCTGGAATTTCAAAGTCCAGAGGGCTGGCTATTGTTCAACAAACTACACGTGTATAATGTATTGCTACTTTACTAAAATATCTCAGTCCTTCAAGAAAGCATATATACAGTAACAAAAAGATACCAAAGAATCTGCTGCCAAAGACAACAGAGGTAATGCAGCAATGCAGAGAACAGCAGATACTGGGTTGAACTCCAAACAAGCCCAACATATTATCTTGTACATTTTTAACCTATTGTACCAAGGAGCCAGACAATGATAGAAATTGTTCAAGCTAGCAATCCTCTGCTTTCCATTAGTTAATTCAAGATTCATGGGTTATTATAGTGAATAGGTCTTTATCAGGCCTTCCATTTATACAGATTTTGAGTAACTGTATTCCCTTGTTGTCCTTTGATGCTTATATTGGAATTTCCCTGTTAGGTGCATATGATAAGTCTAATATTTGCACCATGCTTTGTAGTAGGGTTCTGTAGAGCATTTCAGAGTAGAGAGTTGTTACAACAAGAGGTAGTGTTAGGATTGACGGGTGTACTGTTAGAAGAAGGAGGTAGGAGCCGTAATCCTGAAAAAGCAAATAGACACTAGGGCGCGGAATCTAAGGAACCCCCGGTATTCGCCTAGAGCCCCCGCAAGGAGGTTAGGACTTCGCTGCAGAGGGAACCCAGGTTGCGGCCCCTAGGACTAAATGCTAGAACAAGACCACGGAACTCTTTCCAAGATGAGCCAAACAAGCAGGGGGACCAGGCAAGCAGAACTGAAGCAATGGCTGTAGCAAGGCAGGATATAGATGGCAGTAACAAGGCAGGATACAGAAACTAGGCAGGATACTGTAGCAAGGCAGGATACAATAACATAGACAGGAACAGGCAAAACCTAGGTAGGGAAACCTATAATCAGGCACCATACCACTCTGACAGGCTCCCTTATATAGCCAGGGAGCTTGTCAGCTGATCGCGCCTAGCGTTTTCAAAATGCGCGCCACCACGATGTGCGCACTGTGACGTCAGTGTGCATGCGCGGCGGCCGCAACCCAGAAGACCCGCGTCGCCGCGATGCCCGACGCTGGAGCGGACCGAGCGGGTAAGTATTAATTCTTACAGGTAGAAAGGGATAGTTCCCAGAGGGTTGAAGGTGGAAATCAAACCCTCTGTTGCAGGGGCTGGCAAACTTTACAATCAAAAGAGCCATTTTGCCCCCTCTTCCATTAATGAATATTAGTCTGGAGCCACAAAACATAACAGCTTAGAAACTTTTAAGTTTTAATCTTTTTTTAATTTTACCTGTTACAGCATCAGAATATAACAAACAGAAGAAAATAATAACAAAAATAAAATAATATATAAATCAAAATGACATGAATAAATCACCTTTTATTCTTTTTTTTTCCATTTGTCAATCAAGGCAGAAGAGAGCCACAACAAGGAGGCTGAAGAGCCACATGTGTCTCCAGAGGCATGGATTGCCTACCCCTGTTCTGCTGGAACACTATAGGGGGATACCATGATACTAAACTGTATTTGTCATATCTAATATAAACTTAATCATTAGAGGAGATAACAATGGATCCCTAACGAAATAATTTAGCATTGATATAATAATAGTTTAATATATTTTAATAAATAATAAAGTATAATTATCCAATGTATTCATAAATATGCATAGGATACACTTTAATGTTCAAATTAATAGTGAAAAAAAGAGTGTCTCTGCAGGAAGTACCATCCATCCCGTTCTGGTAGAGTTAGTTTTTATTTCATTTCCTACCGTTTTGTGATTGTAAAACTACACTACTATCTACTATATGTCTCACAGGATTCTAGGGCAGCTTTCTTCTCACTTCAGTTGCGTTGGCAATTGTAATTGCTGTTAATTTGAGATGAGGTGACTGCACTTCCGAAAAGAAATGCACTTTTATTTACTGATTTACTGAAACTGATACTTTTCTTTTTTTGTATCAAATAAATATGTCTGAAGGTGTCTTTTTATTACTGGGAACTAAGTGCTTCGCAGCCAAATCTAGTTTTATTTTTAGTGTGTCATAGAACATTAGCAGTACTGGCATAACGTAATTTAGATCAGGCAATATAATTATGTATGTATGTATAATTTTATTTATAAAGCACCATTAATTTAAGCAGCACTGTACAATTCAGCAATACACATATAGTACAGACATGGGAAAAGTGCTTTACACAATACAAGTTGTGAGGGTGTAGTGTTTGACGAGAGATATTTTGCCTCAATAATGAGAAAATATCACTGGAGGACAGTATAGGTCTTGTAGATCACCCCAGCTGCAGGCTAGGGCCTTGTTTAAAAGGCAGCTGGGAGAGCCACTTGGGTGTGGTTGGTGTTGGTATAGTGGGAATCAGTTTGTGAGGCTGATGCTGTCAATCTCTGTGAGAGAAACAGGGACCTGTGGATAAAGATCCTGTTACAAGACTTTGGCTAGATTGCACATTAAAAACTCAAGGAGATAACCCAGGAGAATGGAAGATATTCTTTATTTTCTAAACAGACTTGAATGATATACAGTTACCCACTGCTTTTCTTACAAAGGATTTTTCACTCTGAAAGTGGTGTTTGAATGGACTTTTGTTAAGTCAAAAAGGATGTGTTCTAATTTAATTTTTTTGCAAATAAACACTAAATATGTACACTGTTTGCTATGTGTTAATCACACTGCGCACATAACAGTCTGTGCGAGCAGAGGCGAAGGATCGGAGGGTAAGTTCGGACTATGCTGAATTACCCCCTTAATCTGAAGTTTCAATCGCAGCTTGGTTTTCTCTCATGTTCTTCTGCTTTGTTTCCACAGCTAAATAGTGTTGTTTTACCAAAAGTTTCTCCTGAGGAAGCTGATTGATACATCGGCGAAACGCATTGAGTGTTATTGGATTGGCTACCTGTGAGATTCATCTTGTTCAAGCGCTTGTTCGATTTTTTAAATGTAAGTCACTACTAATAAATTGTTAATTTTTATTGTGGCAAACTACAATTTTCTTTTACTTTTCTACATATGGTCGCCATTGGAGAGACACAAACCTCCATCCACAAGGACTTAAGTGCATATTGAAGCCAGAATCGCCAGTGGAATCTGGTGAGTGCTTCCACATAGGGGGGTCCAAAAGGCCTCCCCTCTTGTCTTCAGCACTGTCCATAATCCTTAAAAAGCACAAAATTCTAACAGCCTGTATAAAGAGGGGATTCACATCACAAGCACGATCACAGTTTAACATTGTGAATCACCTTTACAGCAATCACTGGTGTATTACTCATAATATCAAACTGTATTACGCTAGGGAATTTTTTCCCTTTTTCCTCCAGTGCATCCCATCACGGTTGTTTTGTAGCATCCAATCCTCCTTTACCAAAAGAGAGAATCTTTTTCATAACCCATCAAGGAAAGCAATTTTTATACAGTGAACTTAGCTAGATAAGGGCTTGTATAGATCACTGGAGTTCTTTCTGAGTGGATTTTTGGTGCACCAGCTGAGGATGAAAGCCTGAAGTTAGCCATAAAGTGTAATAAAGCTTATAAGCTAGAGACTGGAAGGTCCCCATGATGGAATTGGCTATCAAGATATTTCCAACTGCAACAATTTCCTAAAGGAATAGTGTGTTATTAGAACATGGCTGCAACTGTAAATCTAAAAAAAACTTAGGAGATCACAAATATTCATTTAATTATTCACACATTTTTAAGTTTGATTAGTAATTTCTGCAGTTACTATTTTCTAATACACACACTGAACACCTTCCGAATTTTCACCAATGCTTTAAATCTGCATTTTAATTAAAAAAAAAAATGTAGGATTTCAAAGCTATTCATCTGTTGAATTAATCACATTCCTATTTCTTATTAATGTTTAGTATCCCTGGCATAGTACTTCAATTAAATATGAGAGGAAATTTGAATGACCCAGCAAGAGAAGAACTAAGAATATGACATTGATTCTTGATTTATTAGGCACATTTTTTGCTTATTTAAACTGGGGAATCAGTAAAATATATTTTCTTTTACATTAATGCAGCATAAAGAGATTTGCAAGTGTTTTGTAATTTGTGGTGTCAGAAATGGCTGTGAGACTGGAGAAATTATTTACCATGTTCACTGATGTGTGAAATCTAGTGGAATTGCTCATGTACAGTGATACTAAACTCTGTATAATAAAATACTTGAATTGTTAGAGTAATCATATGTGCACTGAAAGCACATTCATGTAAATGTTTTGGTGGGGCAAAGATTTCCAAGGTCTGGTAACCTATAGCAACAAAGCAACAAAAGCAACGAATCAGTGGACAGCTAACTGAAATGAAAATAAAATGAAAGCAAACATGTGGATGGTTGCCAAAGTTTAACAGGCTGATGTATCCTTTGAATCTCTCTTGATTCACTTCCTCCGTTATTTCTGGTGCTGGGCCCAAGAACTAAACTGGAAGTATAAATTAGATCATCAAAGGTTTATTAAGTCCTCAAGTGAAAGAAAGTGTCTCCAATTGCCTGCCGTCACCAGTAGTGCATCCACTCCTTGTGCCACTCCTGTCTGCTGGTGCTCAGTGGTGCTGGTAGCACTAGGCTTTCTGTTTTTTTATGCTTAGTATTCCTTAGTCCCTCTAAAGCAGTGGTCCCCAACCGTTTCTGGATAAGGGACTGTTTTTTCTGGTTCATTGTTTGCTGACAGCTGCATGATGGTGATGCAATTCCTGTGTGCATGTCACTATCAGGTGGCCCAGTGCTGAGGGGCCCATGCATCGGCAGTGGTCCATGGACCAGTGTTTGGGGACCTTTGCTCTAGAAGTGCTACAGCAGCAAGATTCACCTCATTGCTTTGAGAGGTGTTCTTGTGCTGTGGTAACACCTGTGGACCCATGACACCTGCAGAGTAAGTAATTAAAGCCATTATTCTGTGTTCAGAAAAATCCAACATTAAAAACCCAATTTCCAAAAAGGAAAATAAACAGAAAGGGATCTTCCTGCCATGCTGACTCTCTGTTTTGTAGAACGACAAAAAACTTTTGCTAACTGGGAGATGACAATTTTATGAAAAAAAACAAATACAGATGATTCTCCACTTGCCCACAAACTTGATTTCGGTACTTTTTATCATTGCTGTTTAATAAATGTGCATTAAGAGCACTTTTTTGTATTTCTGAAGTTTGGGTTTCTAGAGGGTCCACATACATAAGTCATGCCACTAGTGGCTCTCAATTAAACATAAATCTTAATTACATAACTTTATTTTGACAACACATAGTTTTGAAGTTATGTCTTTTAAGCAGTAGGAAAAACCTAGAAGAAATGGTTTATGTTACCAGAAGATTTAGAATTCCCCTGGCCAGGGCCAGTTCTAGCGCTGGACGATGTGGGCGACTGCCCAGGGCGCAATCTATTTGAGGGGCACTGTAGCCCACATCGCCCACCACAAACTTATCTCCTCCAGCGTTACAGCGACGCTCCTCCTCTAAGCGCCGTCCCACAATGAGATCGCATTCCACTTACCTCATTGTGAAGCGGCACTCAGAGGAGGAGCGTCACTGGAACGTTGGAGGAAGTGAGTTGGGGATGCCGGGCGGGGGGTTCGCGCGCCGGGAGGGGGCGTGTGGAGGAGCAGTTCAGCCAGGGCACCCATAGGGCCAGAACCACCCCTGCCCCTGGCACTGCATTTCTTTGCTACTTACCAGTAAAATAAGCATGGTGATAATATATGCATATGAGTAAAGACCATGCCTTACAATCTTGGGCATGTTACTCAGGCAAAACCTGACAAAGGAAGGTACTCCCTCCAAACATTGTTTTGCATTGTGGTTCAATAAATGGAGTAAATCCAATTCATCCAGTAGAGGGCATTCCATTTTATTTGTAAGATTTTGGTTTTATGTTACTCAGGCCCCAGTCATCACATTGAATTTAAATTTCACTTTTTAATAAACTGTGGAGTCTTGTAAAATGTAAATACCATGAAAGCAGATCACCAACCAGATGGTACTGTTTACTATAGGGTCACCAGTCTATTAACTGTAATCTTGGGCTTCTAATCTGATGAAAAATGTGTAAAACACCTGATATTCAATAAATTGTTAAGAATGGATGTATTATTTTAGTTGTCGTGCTATATACTACTTTTATAAAATGCCCAAGCATCCTTTCCCTCTGCTTAGTCTTAACCTAGATATGGCATAATTTCATAAAAATACTTTCCCCCCCATTAAATTACAGCTTCATGAATGGATATTAGTTAAATATATCATATGTATTACAAAATAAAATGCAACTGCAGTGTCATTATTTTCTTAGTGGAGAAAAAATATATAGATATAATTTCATACAGTGCTTATTCTATTTGAAAGACTCTTTCAAAAAAGGCTTCAGAAATCAATTTTGTTCCTATTCTTCACAGCCCAATTGGCTGATCGAATGAGAAACCTGTGAAAGCTGCAGGTAAATTAATAGCAGGGGATGTGCCCTACGTACATGCCTGGCTGCTCTTGAAATTCTTTTGAAACCTGAATTATTTGTTCTAAGATAGAAGCTGCACTCATGCCTCTGTGAGTCAATTCTTTGTAACAGCTGCCAATATTTTTATACCTGAGAGATTTGCTTCATTCTTTATTATTGCTCAGAAATCAATACTCCCATTGCCCTCACAAAATGCTATACAAGCATTATTGGCATTTCACTTGACAATGAAGGGTATCAACATCAATCTTAGACACTGCACACTTCACTAACCCTGTTCCACTTCTCTATAGCCTACTTGTATTTTATTCCACTCATTTTTCTGCTTTATTTACATGACAATTTTTGTAGTGAATTGTCATGTTTCCATCAAAAAAATGTAGGGACTTGATATGTTCTGGAAATACACTATGATTCTAGATATTAGAGAGAAATAAAACCCGTCCATCTGTCTGTCTCATTTCATCTAAAGTTACTGCCTTTCACTCAGTGCTAAGAATGTGCTAATGAAAGATACATGCATTTTTAAAATGCATGCATTATGCATCAATATTTTATTAGTGCTATTTGCACTGCATATTATTCTGATTATAATGAAACAGCTATTTTAATTGAAGATAAGCAGATCTATAACACCATAGAAAAATTTACTGGATGTGATGGGGGACATTTTAAGGGTAGAAATTGACTCTTTCATTATCAAGAGGCTGTTTAGTGATTATCCTTTTATATTATCAAACTTATTGATCCAGTTCCTGTGATCCTTAACTGTTACTGTATGTTTGAATTTTTCTATACAGTAATAAGATGTTCATTTATCAGGATATATGCTACTTGATTCTATAGAAGTCAATAAAAGCTAAAGTGACAACAGGGCAACTGGTTTACATCACACTGGTCTGGAGGCAGAGATGGACAGTTACGTTCAAGTGACTCTGGATCCAGGTTCTAATAGATTACACAATGCATAGAATGTTATTTTATCTGGAAACCTCCATGGTTATATATTTCTAGCACAATCTGGATGTGCGGTTTGGTATTCCAACAAAGCATAGACAACCTCTATGGTTTTGGATTTATATCCCTATACAGTGGTACCTTGAGATACGAATTTAATTTGTTTGTGACCGAGATTGTAACTCAAGACAGTTCGTATCTCAAACCAATTATCCCTTTTTAAAATAATACATATAAAATGAATCCTTTCCAGCCCCAACAGTTAGTATCTCAAATTTCAGCTCGTATCTCAAACAGGAAAATGGTCCGAATCGCAATTTGTATCTCAAGAAATTCGTATGCCAAGCTGTTCGTATCTCGAGGTACTACTGTATATAGTATGGAGCTCAAACTTTAATTAAAGCTACTTATGCTACTTATTTTTTTTCTCCTTTAATAATAAACATAAATCATTTACAAATTGATTTTTGTGTTTACTTGTGTTGTCCTTGACTATTGTTTAAATTGGTTTGATGTTCCGAAACACTTAAGTGTGACAAACATGCAAAAAAACAGGAAATGAGGAAGGGGGCAAATACTTTTTCACACCACTGTATAATTTCGAGTTGATCCCATCCCCATTTTATATCAAATTAGTTGAGTGAACCACAAAATCTTGTATATTTCAATAACAAGTATGAAACTTAAATAACAATTTACTGGATAAACATATATTACAGTTACTCCCCCTAAGCCCCACAATACAGTCAGGGACTTTAAGAGATACTGAAAACCAATATACCAGATGCAAAAGCATTTGTGGCATACATTTGCTGTTCCAACATGTAGAAATGAATGTATTTATATTCTGAAACATTTCCACTGGGAGAATACATACTTGTGAGGTTACTGTCCTGTCTAAAGTCCACACTGCAAGTAAATATATGTGAAGGAAAGGAACAAGTAGAGACTAGAACTACATGGAGGGAAAAACAATAATAAAATACTACAATCAGTGGAACCTGTAATTGAAAATATTGTTGTTTTGTGATATTTTAAAATATTTTTATACTCTCTCACAAAAAGAGAGAGTAGGTGAACTGCTAACCCATAGTCCTAACAAAATAACAAAGGTGCAGGTTATGTGGCACCTAGGAAAAAGTGACCATAATAGAATTCATTTCCATATGTCTTTAAATAAGAATTTTGTCACAGGGCAACAAAAACACTGAATTACAGGAAAGTGACATTCTACTAGCTTACAGTTGTCCAGAACCTCATACCCTTAATGGGATATTTGTAAAAGATTTGAAATATTCATTGTGAGAGGTACATACCTTATTCAGAGAAAAGAATTTGGGGGGTTATTGACTAAAGTGAGAATTCAATTGTCTAATTCTCAAACAGAGGATTCCCATATCAAATCCACAGCCGTGACAATGTTAAAGTCCTGACGTGATAATATTCCCATATTAAAATCGCAGCCGCAGCAATATTCCCTTCATTAATCTTTAGCTGGTGAATTCACACCATTATGCAACAAATCGGATTTTAGTCAATAACCCCCTAGGCTCCCACGTTCCCCTACTTTTGATTAAACTTGGGGATCAGTTATTCTACCTTTTGAAAGGAACACTCCGTCCAAAATTGAAAAAAAAATGCCTGTGTTAGTAAATGCGAATTACTAACTTTTATTAAATGCATTTTATTTTAAATTTTTCCCCTAAAATGAAATATCTTACCTGTTTAGAAGCACTTCCATGTTTATGATTCCATCTTCATCTGTGCTGCTGACTCTAAGGTGTCCTGGAGCTGTAAATCATCACAGCCGCGATCTTCTCCTTTCAGCGTGCAGCCCGGTGCCGGCATATCCTAATAGTCACATGGGAGAGCGCCACATCATCAACCTGTCTCCCCTTGATGATGCGGCACTCTTCCATGTGACTATTAGGAGATGTCAGCACCGGGCTGCACACTGAAAGGGAGAATAACGCGTTTCAGCTCCAGGACAGAGTCAGCGGCACAGATGAAGATGGAATCGTAAACTCGGAAGTGCTTCTAAACAGGTAAGTTATTTCTCTTTAGGGGCAAAACTGAAAATAAAATGCATTTAATAAAAGTTAGTAATTCTTATTTATTAACACATGCATTTTTTTCAATTTTGGCCGGAGTGTTCCTTTAACTATACAAATAATACAATTCAAATGGCAAGACATGCAGAACACAGGCCTTAAAGGTCTTGAAAATGAAAAATATCAGTGATAAAAATGCAGAAAGTGTCCAGCAATGAGTGATTGGGAACAATGTGTATTAAAAGAAACGCTTCACTTTCTATTTTAGTTTTACACATTAAAATGAATTATCTTTTTGTTCTCATTTCTATAATAATTGTGTTCTGAATTCCATTAAAATATAATATTGAATTAAATTGTATTTTGTGGCTTGTGGGGTTACTCCATACACATTTGCAATATCAGATGGGTAAAAAAAATGATGAATATGAGTTTTTTTTTTGCCAAGCCATTGCTCTGTATTAAAGCTTGATTTATCGCACGTCTTCTAAACATAATCAAACCTCACAGTCATTATATATCTGCTAACTTGTTTGCAAAAATGACATTTTATAGCTTAGCAAATCATTTTAACCTTCTAAGTTGAGGAAAATACACTATAGTCTAAAGTCTCCACATTCATTTAATAAAATATTCTGTTCTCATAATTACCTAATTGCTCTTTTTAGCATTCCGCAACTTTTAAAATGCCTGTAAAAATGATTTCAATAATATTACAATGGAGAATTCCAGGAAAGAGTTATAGAAAATACTAAGCACAAAATATACAAATAGACTTATTTCCTTTAGTTCAATTCACTTTGAGCCTTAATTTCATCAGATTAATTCACTGAAACTTACTATTCTCCAGATAAGAGGTTCCCAGCTTTGCTTGTGAGAGAGTTAGTAAGCCACAACTGTAATAGTATTTCCTAATGTTCTTTTGGGTTCTTAAAGGAACAGTCTAGCCCAATTAATAAAAAGTAATGTGTGTTGTAAATGCATAATACAATACATAATACAATGAAAGGTATTAATTATTCCATCTGTGTAGCAGTACACAGCTCCTTATGTGTTTACTTCGTGGTTGGATTCTTTTGCCACTGACACAACGGTGTCTCAGGAAGGTCAAAATTAATAGTTAATGAATTACCATAGGCAGTTACAATACTTACAGCTAATGGTGTATGCTGTCAGTAGCAAGCACTGAAATTGAGCGTGAGAGAGAGAACAAATTAATATAAAAATAAAGTCAATGTTTCAGCCCTTTCTTTAACAATTGCTTATGCTGGGTTAACTACACCTTTCAGAGGTAAACAAAAAAAAAGGTGGATGACAGCTTAAAGGTTCTGATTGGTTATTTAGCATTATCCAGCCTATCAGTCAATTCCTTAACATTAAACAGGAAGTGGCTGAGAGAGGGAAGCAGTTTCAGTAACAAACTGATGCTAAATTGTGAAGGGTGGAAATAAATAAATAATTATATGACAAAAAGCATTTATTTAACTTTTATTTAACAGTGCCAAACAGACAGCAAATAACTGTTGGCGCCTAAACTGTTCCTTTAAGCTTCTCCAAAACCAATACAGACTCATTCCTTTTGGAAACCCAGGCAAACATCAGAGTAAGGATTAATAGATCTCCTTAGAAAGTGAATTTAACGCCCAGGTGAAAGAAAAGGCGATATCAAAGATGACACCCAGATGAAGAAAGGTTTGAGTTTTTAGTAGAGGGCAGATGTCCGGGAAAGAAACCTGGTATTACAGGGCCTACTACAACTGAAAATGCAGACTAGTCTTAGGCCATTTTGAATAAAAAAATATGCTTCATAATTGGCTTATCCCCAAAACAGATTTCAATAAAATGTATACAAAAAATGAAGGACAAATAAAGTATAGATCTGACAGGGTCTCACAAAAGTTAATTCCCTGTTGAAATTGAAATTTTCATGTGCAAAATAGAAAATTAAATCAAATCAAACACTAAAGTCTGAATTGCACCGGTCAAATTCACCTCGCTACAATTCGAGTCACATTCCCAAAATAGTCACAAATTCACTTCTCCTTATGAATGAAGCTATAGATAGATTTGTTGAATAAGCAGGCTGCTACAGATGCAGTCTCATGCATAGTGTGGTGTAGTCAGTCAAATAGAAGTACGATGCAATGTCATGAAAATTGATGTGACATCATCCTCACCATATTCAGCTTTAGTCAAGGAGGCCCCGTGAGAAAGGTTACTGGAATAATGTGTTGTGCAACTTCTCATCTTGGAGCCTTTGGCATCAGTTTTACTCAGTTTTCTTTTCATGCATTATTTTGTTATGTTTTATTGTTTTTTTTCCAGCAATAACAATCTAGAAAAATTGGATTGTTTTAAAATGACTGATATTGATGCATATTTCTAATACTCCTAAACCAATGTCTCTTACAAATAAGATCCAATTAAATACTTGGCAAATACTTTCATGGCAGTAATATTGTATATTAGTTTGGAATACATTAAGGTACATAAAAACACACCAACAGGATTAATGGAACTACTGGAAAATTTCTCATCTGCTGCCGTGACTCTATAATGTCTGAATCTTTAACAGCGGAAATAGTTCAGTAAAGAGCAGGTCCCTGATCACTAAAGTGAAAGGACTGCTAAAAATTGGGCAAGTAGATATTAGCATTCAGATTGTGATCAATTCCAGTTTCAGGGGGGAGGGAAGAAATTTAATGTTGTGTTTCATTTGTGCCCATAACTTTCATACTTGCCATTCTTGGCAAGATTTTGCATGTTAATATATATTTGCATTAAAAATAGCTGAAAACCATAATAGTCACTATAATGCCTATTTGACCAAGAACAAGTAATGGCTTGAGCTTAATCAGTTGTAAAAATTGGTAATTGTTGCACCCTCTTAATCTTTTTCTCTCTCAACCAGAATAATTACACCTCGTTAAAATCTGAATAAAACATCATTATCCAGTATCATTAGGAACCCTCAGCCTCCCTTGCATAGTAATTTGTACTCAGCCTGAGCAAATGAATGGCCCGTGAGAAATGTTATTCTAATTCCAATTAGCTCTTAAACCTTGGCAAGTATCCAGCACACAAAACAAAATAGCTGTTAATGTTATAGAAGGAGCATCCTTACAGCAAACTGAAGTGCAATTAGGGATTCCTTTAAATTCCACATCATAAATTGTTCCCCTATTAGCTATTTTAGATACTGTAATTTAAGTAGTGTTTATTCACAGTCCCTAACAATTTATCACAATCAGGGCATTTTTATTGAGAGGAAATGTGTGTTTTTAGGGACCCCAGAGAGATGTCAGGGCAAAAGATTACAAAATAATGAGTATGGCAATTAAATGAGAGGCATTTAAAAAGGAGAATCTTTTTGTAAATGTCAGAAGGTTGACTGTAATGGAATCTGTACCTTAAATGAAGGGAACTTTTAACTTGTCCTACACACATTTAAAACCTCACTACCTCACATTATATTTACATGTATTAAAAGTATGGATCAAGTAAAGCATATAAATCATTTGTAAAATCGCACGGTATATAGAGCAATTTTGTCCGCTACTTCACTAAATATAATGACAAAAATATGAATGTCAGGAAAAGGAAAGTAGACCCTAACATCCGAGGAGGGGAAGGGTCTCATGAACTGGGAATAATGCCTGATAGGTACAGGACGTCAATTAGTGTTAGGAAGAGGTGAGGGCAAGGGGGGGGGGGG
>WMED01001359.1:17747-27997 GCA_019650415.1 Pipa parva
GGGTTAAAGGTAAAATGGAAAGGGCAAGCAGCCACTATTTTGTGATGCGGCTTAGTAAGTGTAGGTTAAAATAAAAGTGTAGTTTAAACTAACAACATGAAGAAAAAAGAAGTAGACAGAATAGTGGAGCAGATTAGAGCAGAAGCTATGAAGAGAGGTGAGGATTGGATTTGGGTAATCTTATCAGATGGGGATCAAGGAGCCACTCGTCCCATTAGAGCCCGCATATCCAGGCCACCCGATTGTTTCAGCCCATCCATTGGTGCAGGGAGAATGAGAAGCAGGAACGTGATGGCCAGCCGTGAGACCGGAGGAGGAGGGTGCCAGCCAGCAACCAGAGTCCAGCTGGGAAGAGGGCCAGTAGCAGGAGTCCGGCTTAGAAGAGGGAGGCACCAGCCAAAAGCTTGAGCTTGGCTGAGGCGTCAGTGCATATATGGGAGAGGTAACGGGTGTGGGTACTCTCCGGCAGCCAGTCACGTGAGTGCACGTGACACTGCGGCATGCGCACATCACATGTGGTGGCGCATGATGTCATTGCACAAAGGTGCCAGAATGCCTGTTGCAGCAGCGCAGTCAGTCATGTGAGTGCATGTGACATCATGAAAAATGCATGTCACAATGAGGCGGCACATGACGTCATTGTGCAGAAATGCAGGCACGCCAATCACTGGGACTGAGTGACGGCGCTGCCAACTGCCCTCTTTAGAAGCTGGCAGCCAGAAGAGGAGTTTGGGAGCAACCGCTGGGGGAGCCAGTAGGAAAGGGAATGAGGAGGGTGGTTACTAAGAGTAGGGTAGGTAAGGGGGGGAAAAGAGGGTGGGACAGGGAAAGTTAACCCGATTTAGGTCAGGCACTGCCACATGTTATAGTTAGAAACATATGGGGGAACATGGGGGGAGTCCTCATCAGAGTCAGAGGAGGGACCCAGTTACCCATAGCAAGCTATAAGAGGATGGACAGGATATGAAGAGGGGAATTTAAATGATCAAATAAGGGATATCAGGGGGGGTACCTTGGTACAAGCAATGGGTCCCTAGAACACATGGGGGAAGGACCATGATTATAAATAGGGGGGAGGATACCAGAAGGGAGGAGAGGGAACCTAGGGGAGATAGGCATAATGGCATTAGGTCTGACAATCAAAATGTAACAGCAACTGTTCTGAGGCACCCTACATTTTTATCTCCCCAGGAAAGCAACAGGAGCGGGGACTCCAGGATTCCGGAGTTGGGCCCAGGCAGAATCCAAGAATGGCAAGGAAGCTGAACATCATCAGCATGAAGTGCTGGACATTGGCTCCCCAGCTATCGGGAAGGAAATGTGAGCTGACACTCAATGGAACAGGAGTCATGTCCCAGCAGATCAGCAAGGTAAGAGGAGGGTTCGATTGCATTGGTTGCACAAGGTACCACAATTTACACATGCACTAATGACATGGTACAGCAACAAAACACTAATGCAGGAGGGCATATTACACAAGGAGCAATTAATACAAGTTACAGCAATGGCAGGGGGAAGATAGTCAAGGGTCTATCTCTAGAGAAGGGGAAATATCATGTTAACAGGTATTAGGCAAATACTATTAGGCAGGTTTACAAGTAGTTGATAGTTTGTAAAAAGATAATGACATACCAATAATTATTGACCAAGCACAGGGGCATGCATATCTGTGCTTTGAGGGTCCTTTAGGAGCCCACTTGAAACAAGAAGTTCTAGAAAAGATATGGAGGAGGGAGTGCGTAGATATATTTACATTGCTCCCGGTAGACAGATCCCCAATTGCAAAGTGGGAAAAAGAGAAGGAATATAGGAAAATGAGGAAAGGAGACATTTTAGGTTGATTCCAAGGTCATTTGGGAATTGGTTACAAGCTTTTAGTGTATTAGCAAGTGTAACAGGAAAAAATTGCCCCAAACAATGTGTGGATTTATCTACTTAGATAGCATATGGGAAGCATATAAAGTTTACCAAGGTATAACTTGGTTGAGATATGATGAGCATAGACAAAGAATGTCGGTTAATTCCCAGATGGGGTGGGAGCATTGGGACATTGGCTTATGGATGAGGGTGATGAACAGTAAATCATTTCAATAATATCCCCCAACCTTCATACAAGTTTTTAAGAAGTGCCTAGAATTGCTGCTTCTGAATATATGTAATACCATAGCCATTGTTTTAGAATAGAGGCAGCTACAGAGGCAGCTAGATGGGGGTTAAGTGAGAATCATAAAAAGGATTGGGAGATGGGAATCAAATAGATTCCAATTATATATAAGACCAGCAAGAGAGGAGTTATAAATATGGTTGAATAATAGAATACTGGCTTGTTAACGGATGGCATTATGGTGATGATGTTATGATGTTGTTAATGTTTGCAGGTGGCCAACGGTGTAAAATTTGGTTGAAAGGTCATTTGTTTATTTATTGGGCAGAAAAGAGGACATCAGTGTGAAAAAATGGTAATCAGCTAGGTTATAAGGAAAATACAGTAAGTCTTCATTGGATAGGTCGTAGAGGTTTGAAATGGGGGGAAATGATCCCACTTAGAACATTAGAAGAGATTGTGAGGCAATGTGGCAAATGTGTGATGACCTAGTGATTGTGTGGTCAGAAATTGTTCCTAGATTAATATGGAAGGCAGTGAGGTCCCAAAAAGCATTAGATAATGCTAGAAAAAAGATTAACATAGCAGTATCTTAATTTATACAGTTAAAAGGAGGGATAGCAATACAACTCAAAGAACTAGAAGGGGAAGTTGCCTTTTTTCACACAGATGGGGTCCATCTAAATGACATAGGATTAGAATTGTTTCATTTACAATTACGCAAAGCCTTGGAGTTTGCTGTAAGTATGTGGCGGCACAGGCTAGCCTGAGGTGTCATGGGTGTGGCAGGGTTAACCGACTCTGACCAACAAGTAGTTAATTCCTACCCTGCTTTCTTTCTGTGTAAGAGTGGTGGTAAGCACAATGCATGTAATGCAACAAGTCCTGAATATTACTGGTAGATGAGTTACAGAGTTTGATGTGAGGACTGGTCCACAACACTGGATTATACCTACATAAGCAGTAAAGTTTCCCTTTAACAAATATTTATTTGATATATATACCACATTCTCAAAGTAATGCTTTCCCAAGAAGAATTTTAACAAGGGAGTAAATTGACATATTCATATTCTTTAAAAGGTATGTCCTCTTGGCTGACCCTTTTTCACTCCTTGTCATTCTGCCCGTATAAATTTAAATGTGTGCATTTTTTCCTGAACCTCTTCCATTTCCCATCACCCTTCTTCTCTCTTCCTTTCCAACTTTGCTTAATCCCATCTAACCTTCCAGTTCCAACTTTCTTCCCCTTCTTTTTTCTGCTCTCTCCTCAATGCATGTTCCTTGACTGTTTCAAATCCACTGTAATTCATGATCTTGTCTGCTCCACTTCCTCTCAGCTCTTGACTTAAACAGGAACCTTGCTCTTATCAATGATGATGCTATGTTAATTCATGGAGATCTTTACTTCTTCCACACTCCACACTTCAAAGTTTGTGGTGGTGGAATTCAACATCTGCTTATCTCATTTAAGACTCAGGCAGTCTAACTTTTCTAATCCCTGTTTTTTCATTTTGCCATGTTATACAGCCCAGCCTATGCCTCCTCACATGGTACTTTTCTCTTAGAATTTTAGTTCTTGCTCTCCTTCTTTCTGGTCCTATCGGCTTCTCCATTAAATCTCCTTGGTTGATCTCCAACAGTGAACCAACTGTAGAATATTGATGGATATTTTCTATTTTTAATCTCCACTAAAATCTCTCTGCTTGGCAAACTTTTCAATCTCACACTTTCCTTTTCCACCTTCTCTACCATTTCACAATACCGTCTCACAATACATTTACCATTAACCTAATGGCTCCAGCTGGCTCCTTTCTGCTCCAACCCTTTCACACTCAAGTTCTCCTCTGATCCCGAACTTTCATCCTCTGGGTAGGTATTGCAACTTCATTTAATCTATTTTATTTATTATCCCCCCCTGAAACCTTAGCATAATTATTTTCAGAACATTTGCCACAGACTGAATGCAGACATCTGATGTATCCAATCCTGCACTGGTACTGCAGAATGTCTGTGGAAAAAATTGTGTTTTCTAGAGGATTTTCTGCACTAAAAGTTCATGCTTTCATGGCTAAACTGTTCTTTCTCTTCAAAGCTAGACAAACCTACTACAGTAATCTCATAAACCAAAACAAATCAAATCATTGTTGCCTAGCAATCTCCTCTTGGATGGCTCAGTGCCATCTCAAATTAAATCTTGCTAAACAGAACTGATAATTTTTCCACCTAAATTTGGCCCTATTCCAAATGATGATGTTCTCATTAACCTTGTTACTTCTTCATTTAATTTTCTCTCTTTTTCTAAGCACACTGGTGCTACTGCTACAAACTGTCACTTCCTACTTAACATAGCCAAGATTCATGCCTTTCTCTCAGGTCCTACTAACACTACTAACGCAATCATGCATGCCTCATCCTTCCCTGCTTGGAGTATTCGAGCCATACTAACTGGTCTTCCAGTCTTTCTCCATTCCCCAATAATTTTATTCCTCTCTTCCCAGTAGAGAAAGACTTTCCTGTAACATCTGCGTGCTCTATAATTTCACTTAAAAAATCAAATTACAGTGTACTCCTTTTGACATTTAAAGATTTTCACTCTGTTGATCCTTCCTGCATCTCTTGTCTTGTGTGCTCATATGTGCTAATTACTCCCTACTCTCTTCACAAAGCAATCATGTTTGCACAGCACTCACCAATGCTGCCCCTTTCCATCTTATGCTAGGTTCAAACTGGCATATTATGTGCAAAGTATGATACACTGTGAAAAAAGAAAAAAAATACGCTCCAGTGTATTTTTCTATTGTACTTACCCGTGACACTGTGAACACTCCCTCAGCATTCATAGCTCTTCCTATCTAGCCGCATTTTGTGTGCAGGATAATACGCCGGCACAAAGTGCGACAACCAGCATTCGGGATGCAGCATATGCACATCATACACAAGTATATCTGGAACCAGGTCATATTTTGTTTTATGCCACGCATAAAAATGCCAGTGTGAACCTACCCTAAACCTCTCCTTTTTTGCTGTCCCATATCTCTGTAATTCAAAAATCTTTTTCCTCCACCTAGATCAATACGTACGTATTTTCTAAAGCAAACTCAAACCCTACCCCTTGGAGAACTAGCTTTAGAGAAGACATACTGGGCCTATGGAAATGCTCTAATTAAATCTTAAAGATATTTATAAGTAATGATTAAAATGTATTTAATACTTTAGATTTCAGTACATGTCCCATGTTTTTGTACCTACAGATTAGATTTAGGGACGGTATGTTTGTAACTGAGTTATTTCGCAATTCAAAAACAACTAGTGCATTGTTGTAGGCACCCTAAATGGTTAAAACTGGGAATCCAAATCAATGTCTTGCTCATTCCATTTATTGCCAGTATATTTGTAGTTATGGCTTATGGAACTGCATCAATTTCCAATGGCAATGGGATTATCCAACTTTGTCGCTAGTGGTAAATTTGTCATTCTACCATTTCTTTTCTTTTTTTTTTAAATGTGCACCTTAAAATAAAAATGAAAAAAGTTAAATACTATGCAGACACAGTAAATAAATAAAAAAATGCTAAAATCATTTGATAACAGTGTTTGCGAAAAATATCCAGGTAACACACTAAGGCACATTTTATCCTTGCTTGGTGCCAGTACTTATATTTGCCCCAGAAATCATTCAATGTATTAAAGTCTCAGAGGGATTCATGGGAACAATAGTCTGCACATGTTATATGACTAAAACTAGGAGGTATAATATTTTGTGTTATGTTATAGCATCCACTACTGCCCTAATAATAAAGATAATATTATTCATGATGACATTTTGTTGGCATTTGATTGATGTCTGTTCTAGGACGCTATAACATGAAATCACTGAAATCTCCATAAAGCAATAAGAAAAGTAAGAGATTATTTTCTATACATTTCCAACAGGGGGTTATTCACTAAAGTCTGAATTGTTGCCTATAGGTGCGAATTCGCCAGATAAAGACAGTCGCAATAGGCTGCTACTGTAGCAGTCGCGTCTTTATTATGAGAATATTGTCGCAGTTGCGACTTTATTATGGGAAAATTGTCGTAATTTTAACATTAAAAAATTGTCTTGACTTTTCAATGGGGAAAGTGTAGCGGATTTGCTATGGGAATCTGCTGTTTGTGAATTCGACAGTCGAATTCGCACCATAGTGAATAACCCCCTGGATCTTGAGATTTGTAATCTTCCTTAACAAGCCAGAATATCACATGTGCTGAGTTTTGACATCAGTATGATTAAGGATTGAAGAGCTGGGATTAAAATGCATTTAACTGGGCTTTATTTACTGAACTCAGTGTAAATACAGTTTAACTATGCTAATAGCATATGCAGGAAGATATTCTGAATTTACAAATACTCTGGTAAAGTCACCATGATATGCTGGCAGAATTAACATAACTGCGGCTTTGATGGTACCTGACTAAACTGGAAACCAGTGCAAATGTTAACTGCATCCCTTGCTCTTCCAGAGATAAGGTCATTTATTTTTTCTGGTGAGGAGATTGTACAAGTTTGGTGAGAAGTGCTCTTACAATAATGACACAGTAATGGGATTGGTTTAGCAAAGCACAATAGTAATAAAAATCGTTATTAAGGCTCTTTGCCTTAGGTGCTGTTTTCTCCCTTTCATGCGATAGGTAATTCTATTTATGCAAAATAAATGTATTTGAAAATTCTTGAGTTATGAAAATGGGAAGAATTAAAGAAATTCTATTTAATGATATAAGCAATCAAATCAGAATCACATACAATCATCATGTAGAAACATTTGCAAAACTTTTTCATAATTCTCACCCTAGTATCAACCTATCAGGTCTTTGTAATAATTGCTATAACTGCAAGAGATTAGTAATGGATAATTCCTCTGGAGGACTTAATGGATGGGCGAATTTTGTCATATTACTGAACTACCTCATTGTTTCAACACCAATTTTTTGGCTTCTTACTTTCAGCAAGAATTCTAAAGTTTGAAAGCCACATGGAATGCAAAGAATCTAATCACCCACAAGCCTTTTTATGTGTCCAGTTTTAAAGGGGAATTAACATCAAACATTTATAAAATATCCATCATGCAGAGCTGACAATAATTTGGTCTAACTGTACATTGCATGGATACATATTAAACAGTAAATATTAGTGTGCTTTATGTTTAGCAAGCGTTAAAGGTTAGACTTTAATCACTTTGGGAAGGAGAATAAGAACACCTACACACAGACAATTATATTATGAAGTAGACTGGAAACATCTGTTAGTGTTTTACTGGATAGTAGAATATGTGTTTAGCATAGAACAATTAGAGCTGAGGCTATACTGGCTACTCTGTAGCTTAGCTAATGGTAATCAGGCTCATTATTCTCTATGGGGCAAATGGAAGTAGTTTGGGTGGTTTGTTCCATAGGAAGAAGTGGATGCCATTTTTGTAGCTCAGCTACCAAGTATCCAGTGTGGTCCTGGTCTAGGGAGGAGGGATTAGTAATGGTATAAATTTGCACTTTGTTATCCTTACAAAGGGTGGCTGGACTCCCGAATTATTGTCATTTCAGTGGTGTTAACTAATAAATGGATTTAGTGACCCTTGCAAGAGATGGAAGTGTAAATTACATATTAAACAGTCATTAAAATATAGTTTCTTGCTGAATGAAGTCAAATTTTGGGTAAAATTTACTAAGCTCGAAAATAATTTTTTCACCTGTTTTTACCCAAAAATTAATTGAAAAGATGGGAAAACATGTTTTCAACCTTCTTGCCCATTTTCTCCTGTTTTTTGGCCAAAAATAGGGTGAAAAATGGGCAAAAAGGTCAAAAACATGCTTTTTGACTTTTTCCACCCAAGTTTTGCATGAAAAACAGTCAAAAATGGGTGAAAAAATGATTTTTGACCTTAGTAAATTTTGCCCAAAATATGAAACTATGGATGCCTTTTATATTTTATTGATCGAACCATAACACACAGATGCTCATGGGCATCCAAAGTGGTATCAGTGGGGTTAAGGCCCCCCGAAGACTACCATGGTCCACAGTATCCTTATCCTAGAGAGGTATAGTCCTAGCCTCCTGATGCACCTCTCTACCATGTCCTAACTCTCTAATGAATGGCCCCTGCTATCGCCAATATTGTGGTGGCCACCATCCCAATGCATCATCATGTAATGTGTCATGTTATGACATCACGGCGCTGCCCCCCAAAAAATTGTCTGCAGGCTCCCATGCAATTGCTTATTCATGAAAGTCCAAACAGTTGCAAAAAGGAATTATCATTCATTCACTTCTTCCCCATCTACACGTATTGACCAAACACTGTGATGTGGTGAACTTACATCTAATTTAGACGCTTATGACATGTGAAGACTGTCACATATAATTCAGCTATTCATCAAGTCTTAGAATCTGTCGAAGTAGTGAATTTGGTGCTTCATTTATCTTTAGTGTTAGCACCAGCAACACAATCAAAATTCACATGCTCACTCTCTGTGCTAGAGAGCCAATTTTCCTGGATCCAAATGTAATTTTAAACAAACAAGTTTTTTTTTCAGTTTGCTTCTTGGGTTTGAAAATCATTTGAGTAATGTACTGCTGTGTTATTAGAAGAAAGTTTTGTTTTAAAACTTTTTTTCAATCATATTTTCTTTTTACTTATTTACTTTTAAAACACCTTGAAACACATTTTCTGCACTGGTATTGGTTATTTGCTGATTGTTTCGTCTGAGCCTTACTGCTGTTTATTCAGAAAGAAGCTTGTGTAGAACATCAAATATTACCGTTACTTTTTAAAAAGCACATTTTTTTTTCCTCTTTGCACTGATGTTGCTAATTAGGAGTAGAAGAAAAGGCTCTAAACCACTATATAACATACTAAAAGCCACTTACTTGGCTTTCACTGTGCTTGTGAACAAATTGGCTTGAAGTGGAGTGAGGCAGATTATTAAAACAGGAGTAAAATCTGTAATTAAATATCATCAGTGTATCAAAATTGTTATCATATCTAAATTGTTGTGATTTAAATAATGCTTAGCAACAAGACAGAAGGTTTGCTTCGGTACAAAGACTTCCACATGTGTGTATTTCTGCAACAATATTTCCAGAATGAATTCTGCTATAAAATATATGAACATATTGCCCAGCTGAAAGCTTGAACTAGATAGAGAGCAAAATGCAACACTGATGGTAACTGATAATTTTGAAAGGTGTCTGCTGATAGTAAGTAGGGAATAATAGGAGGGTGGTGGTCAAGGGAAAATTTGGTTTATGACAGCTAGAGGAAGTTTTAAGGGTTTTGGTTTAGGTATGCATATTTGTTGAGATAAGCAAAGTTATGAAGATTTCAGCCTCATAATGGGATGTCTTGCATGCCTTTAATAGCCAAAACAGAGGCTATCTCAGTAGTGGGAAGGGCTGTAGGTAGGCCAAGACAGTTGTTATTGATAAGGTGCTCTATAATTAAAAGGACATCTACTGAGGTTTGTTCATTGTATTTGACTGTGGACTGGGTAGGCTTCTAAGCTGTTATCTCCTGACACATGTACCACTTATTTATTTGTATTGTGACTAATGAGCACCTGTGCAATATGGATCCATGACAACTGGTCTATCCACTATAAAAAATGCTTTTCTTTATGTAATACCTCAGCTAAGTTACTATAGGTTAGCAGTTCTCAACCTACCTTTACCGGCGACCCCTACAATGACATCATGATGCTGGCGTGCGCTTGGTGAAATCACTGTGTTGCATGTCATGTGATGACGTAGCAGCCAAATGTCATCTCGTCACGTAATGATGCTTGTGCACGACGTCATCACATACACGTGTCACGAGATGACGTTTGGCTGCAACGTCACATGCAGGCACCCCTATATAAGAGGACCTGCGCTCTCTTCTGGATTTACAGCGTGTTCAATGACCCCTGTGAGAGTGTCATTTGACCCCCAAAGGGGTCGCGACCCACAGGTTGACAACTGCTGCTATACGTATTTCTTTCTTATATCTTCAGCAGTTAAAATGTTAATTAGGAATTATTTCTAAATTTTAAGTGACTATTTCTTGCATACAAGTAACTGAATCTACAAACCCCAAAATCAGAAAAGTTGGCACGTTGTGTAAATCGTAAATAAAAA
>WMED01001360.1:662-27994 GCA_019650415.1 Pipa parva
TATTTTGAAGTAAAATAGGCTTAAATCTGCAATTTTTTCTATCTTATCAAGAAACGTTTGGGTCTCTGTGACATAACCAGTAAACATATTATTAGACGGCATCACAAAATACTCCGAGTAAAAAAGGTTTTTAAAATTAATTCAGTTTCTCAAACTTATTTTAAAATGATAGCTAAAGGCATATCTCGAGGCTGATAGAACCTACTGATAAATTTGTACCTAATGATTTCCAGATCAAACATTCCTCTTTCCAAATATTGTTCAGGGCTCCCAGAAAAGCCCCCGAATAAACAAGGGGGTTATTGTTTAAAGTCTAAATTACTACATAAAGATGTGATTTTTCCAGCTAACGACAATCGCACACTACCCAATAGACAGCTACTGCTGCTGTCGCAACTTCATTACAGGAATATTGTTTCGGTCGCGACTCTACTATTGCAGCCGAATTCTCACTTTAGTCAATAATCCACTTAGAGTCAGAGATAGCTTAACTATAATGAAGTAGAGTAGTAAAATGAGACTGGAGAAACCAAGGGGGTAATTCCCCATAGTGCGAAGTGAGGTCCGGATCCTTCGCCTCACTTCGTACAGACTGTTATGCGCTCGCTGATGTCCTGCACACGGACATCAGCGAACGTTTTAAAGGGATTGCAGTCTCTGCGAAGTGACTCAAGTTGCCTCGTTGAGACTGGAATCCCTTTAAAGTGTTCGCTGATGTCCGCGTGCAGGACATCAGCGAGCGCATAACAGTCTGCGCGAAGTGAGGCGAAGGATCCGGACCTCACTTCGCACTATGGTGAATTACCTCCCAAATCGGAACAGGAACAGCAGAAGTGCTACTCAGAAGCAGGAGACTGGAACCAACAGTTTGCAAATGCAGGAACTGCAGACAAACAGTTTCATTAAACTCACAATAAGTCTTATTCAATATTCAACTACCTTCTTGGCAAGCCAATTGCAGACTATATCAGACTGGAATTGGAGGGAAGTGTCACACATACATTTGTGGGCTTTTTTGTTAAATTTGCAATAATTCACCATTTATTCATCTTAACTCGCTCATTCAGCATTGCTCTATGATGTGGCAAATTTGCATCCAATTTGGACATTTACGATGGTCACAAACTTTACAGGGCTTTTTTTTTTTTTTTTGGATATTTATCAGGTATTGGAGTCTGTTGAAGCAGCAAATTCAGCAATGCCTATTGTGGCAAATTCACCATTTGTACTTTGCCAGATGAAAGTGGTGAAGTAGGGGGTTGATGGATGGGCTCCTGTTTGTATAAGGAGCACTGCCAATATTGACTGTAACAGGTGGACTCTACATGAACTAGAAACAGTGTGACATAGAAAGGGATGAAATATTCACTTGCTATACTGTAGTTAGTGGGACACTGTGAGGATGACATCATTGCTCTTCCCTGGTAGAATACGCATCACTCTGCACGACTACGCATTCTACTACTGTTCGGCTAACTATTCTGCACTACACAAAATATGCATTCGACCATTTGCTTCTTACCTAAGGGAATCAGAGTGTAGCAACCCAAAGTGATGCAAATTCACTTTAACAATCAAACTTTGCATTTTGAAGAATAAGCCTTAAGACTTCTCGCAATGTGTTGTTAACTTTGTACAGTCTATCAGAATACTGACTGCTTCAATACCTTAGCATTGATTTTGCCCCATTAGAGAAACACTGGAGGTTAGAGAAACACAGTAAGAAAGCATTAAATATAGCAAAAATGATTAAAAAAAAAAAAGAAAGAAATATTCAAGACTCTTTTTAAAAAAAAAAAATCAATGAGTTTAACATCTAGTACAATCCAACGAATGTATTTTCTGTAGTTCTGCACTGGAATAATTTATCTCCATTTTACACTGTTATTCTCACAGCATGTTCCTTTGTAGGTCACTTTGCTCATATGGACTAAAATCTCTTCTACTTTAGCAAGGCTTTCAGTAGATCATTGGTGTGCACGTCGCTGTGAAATGGATGTTGCCAAGCCTAAAATTCTTGACAGATGCTGAAGGTCTTCATATCAGTAGCCTGGCATTTATCAAAACTTTACTGTGTGTAGAATGGAGAGGCACAGCTAGTGGGCATGGGGCTATGGGGCATATTCACCAAAGTATGAATTGTCGCACAGATGTGCTTTTTGGAACCTTTAAATATTTTCTCAACTTCATATATCCAGCAAAGATCATTTTCTGTGATGTGGCAATTTATTGCAGAGTTTGCAAAATGATACCAATCGCACTTTAAACGTGGATCTTCGAATAAGGGTCTGTGCCCTAAGTCTCATGGAAACCTAGTAACATTCCTGCACTGTGGCTTGTCTCTTTGCACAAGGCTCTACATAAATGCTGAACTTTGCTCCCACTGCAGTTTTACCAATAGCTGCTCTTTGTGTTACCACTAATTATGTCTCTCTTGCAGAACAGATCTCCCACTGGGACACCATCAGCTAGAACTCTTTTGAAGTCTTGTCTTCTCCTCGGCAAAGGCCTTCAGATATCTCTGCAGTAAGACGCATCTAATATCATCTCTGATCCTTGGCTTCTTAGAATTCTGAGAGAAAAGGGGTGTTGTTTCTTCTAAGAAATGTACACTTTTTCTGATTGGCACAGCTTGGATCCCCAGTCAGTCAATCCTTGCTGTTAAAATGTAGTGAATACTACCACTATTAGTGGTAAGATTATCTCTGTTTTACCACAACCTTAGTTCAGATTTCCTTGAATAGGTTACACACTTAGTTGGAGGCATGAGTCTCTTAGAGCTGATATGAATGCTTCATCTAGCACTGAATCACAGACAAATTAACAACTTGCACTGAATTCCTCAGATCTTGAATTCATGTCTGCTTCACCTGTATACAATCTCACATCAGGGCCATTTACAGGAATGTTAAAATACAAAGCAGCACAATGTAAAACAAAGCATAACGAAAACACAAATCTGAATGCAAATTACAATATTGAATGGTAACTTATCAGCAACACCAGAGGAAAGGGATTTAGCAGTTATCATTTTGGTGGAGTTGAAAGCAAGCAGGCAATGTAGTAAAGCAATAGGGAAGTTATCCAAATGCTAGGCTGTACAAGAAGTACAGTAACAACTAGTAGCACTACTAGTTGTTCAGTTTTTTGAACAAAACTTGTTCAGTTTTGGAGGCTAGACACAAATCTTTTATGTTAATTCCATACAAAGTGGAAACTGTTTAGAGCAATTAAAATGGCGCACAGTCTTAATAATAAATCATATCAGAAGTGGTCTGCGTGGGTTTCATCCCACAATCCAAAAACATACATCTGTGTCTATGTGTGTGTGACTGAATAGGGAAACTAGATTGTAAGCTCCATGGGGCAGGGACTGAAGTGAACGGTGAGTCTGTGTAAAGCACTGCATAATATATCATCTCTATATAAATGAATACATACATACATGATATTTACTGTTAAAAATTGGGCTTTTGACAAGTCTTTCTGAATATGTGTTATCTAAAGCACCATAGAAAACAGTGTATGAGGTTTGTTAACAACATGGCTGCTATCAGTAAAGATAAGAAAAGACAGAAAGCAGTAAAATTCATGAATTTAACTTCAAAGTTAAATGCTGTATCTAATTAAGTACCTTGTTAATTCCAATGGGAATTCATATATTTTTCTTGGTGTTACTGGTTCTTTAACAAAAGGTAACTGACATGCAGAAATACATTTAAAAAAAGAAACTAGCTTTCTTTACTATAACTCTGTACTAACTAGGAAATTACATTTAAGGAGTACATTATTTGAACAAGTTGTAATACAGTCATTTAAGCTCACAACAGAATGTCTTGTACATTGACAAATGAGCCTCAATAGTTTCAAGTTTCAGACTATACAGTGGTCAAAAAGCCCATAGAGAGCTGTGCTACAGAGCAGCATGACCGTTATTCCTCATTCATCCTTCAGGCACAGCATTTAATATGATGAAGCACCACCGAGTATCTCTGGCTCCCAAGCAATATTACACAGAATTCATTTCGTTTACTCTGCAGAAGTCCAGCCTGTGGGTCTCAAAATGCTGTTGGACTCAAAGTGCTGTTGGACTAAATTTCTCATTGGTCGACCGGGGATGTTGGTAGTTTAATTTTGTTATTAGCAAAAAGGCCACAAGTTGTCACATCCATTGTTTAAGCTGTTTAAACAAACATTTTTTTTTTTGACCAGGAAATTTGTAATTCACAGGGAAGTTGCAGATAAACCACTGTAATTTCCTGTGGTTTTCTGGGCTCAAAATATTAGGGCAGTAATAAAGAATCACATGCATGCATTACATTGGTGTTTAACTACACAAAGAACAATCACATAGAGATTAATGATAAAATGTTACATGTACTATGACTCTACTACCTACACCAGGGAGCCAGTAACCTCTATGCATGGACCCATGGAGGCCTCTCTTTCTCCCATACTCTATGCTCTATGGGTCATGGGTCAGGGGGAGTCTGACCCCTCCTTGCCTCTGGCTGTCATTTCAAATGTATCCATATCCCTGACTGCTTTCTCTTCTCTTCATTTGAGGTTCATGCTGTCCAACATTTCTATCCCCTACTCTTACGTGTTGCAGTTATATATAGGCCGTCCTCTGCTTCCTTACCTACCGCTTTGTATCTGACTTTGAATCCTAGCTAACCTTTTCTCTTTGTAATGACAGTCCTGCACTCATTATGGGAGACTTTAACTGTCAAATTAATGAAGCCTTTCTATCTTGGCCTTCTCACTTTCTCCACTTAACTTCCTCCTTTGACCTTCACCAGTGGACCAACTCTAGAAGCCATAGGGATGGTCACTTTCTAGATCTGGTTTTTACAAAATATGCTTCTCTCTAATCTTAATATCAATCCTTTCCCTCACTCAGATCACTACCTTCTTAACTTTTCTATCTCACACTCTCCTATTCCACCTCCTCCACCCCTAAAATGTTTATTTGCAATATGCATGCCATTGATCAGCAAGCTTTGCTACTTCTCTGTCCTCCAGCCTATCCACATTCCTGCCCTTCTCTGATCCTGATGTGCTAGCTACTTCCTTTAACACCATTTTATCTACTACTATTGACTCATTTGCCCCCCTGTAGCCTAAACCGATTTGTTTTAATAATCCTTGCCCCTGGCTGAATGTAGAAATGCATTGTATTAGATCCTGCACATGGTGTGCAGAATGTATGTGGAGGAAATCCCGTTCCCAGGCAGACTTTCTGCATTATAGGTTTCTGCATTCGTGCCTTAACTACTCTCTCTCACTAGCCAAACAATCCCATTACAGAATAAATCAAATGCCCATCATCTGTTCTTCATTTTCAACTCCCTTCTACGTCCCTTGCCCTCAGGCATGCAACCCCCCACACACACACACACACACTCCCCACAAGATTTTTCCGACTTCTTTAGAAATAAAATCGATAATATCCGCAACCAGATTACAGTTCCTCCTAATGACACAGACATTATTCTACCTACATCCCCATCTGAGTTTCTGAATTCTTTTTCTCCTGCTACTCAGTCTGAAGTTTCTCAACTTCTTCCTCCTGTCTCACTACATGCTTGACCCAATACCTTCTTCTTTAATTAAATGCTATGATTCTGTCCTAGTGCCTTCCCTAACGCGCCTGTTCAACTCTTTCCTGTCCTCTTGATATTTTCCTTCTTCATTTAAATAGACCTGTATTAAACCCATCCTTAAAAAAGCTACACTGGACTCTGCATGCCTCACTAACTACCGTCCAGTCTTTCTCTTGCCTCTGGCTTCTAAACATCTAGAACGTCTTGTCTGTACGTGCCTTACTATCTGCCTCCGCACCATCTCCTGGATCCTCTGCAGTCTGGTTTTAGGCAAGGGTACTCTATGGAGACCACTTTTTGCAAACTTGCAAATGATCTCCAGGTTGCCAAAGCCAAGGGTCACTTTTCTGTTGTAATTCTCCTAGACCTATCAACTGTATTTGACACTGTCAAGCTCTACCTTTTTATTCAAGTCCTTCATGTGCTTGGGGTCCATAATCAAGCTGCTTCTTGGCTGATTTCCTATCTTTCTGATTGTTCCTTTTTGTCTCCCATGCTAATGACTCTTCACCTGTCGCATTTGGAGTGGGGGTCCCTTGGCCCCCTCCTGTTCTCCTTGTACGCTCTTTCCTTGGGTGATATTATCAATTCATTTGGTCATATCTTTTCCAGTCTAGTTGATGGTGCCACCATCAACCCTCTAACCTCTGTATGTTGTCTTGGAGTGACTTTTGACTCTGCTCTGTCCTTCTCTAAACACATCTCTTCCACTGCTAAAACCTATCAATTTTTTTCTTTGCAACATTACTAAGATCAGTGCCTTTCTCTCTCGCTCCACTGTTAGCATCCTCATGCATGCTCTTGTCCTATCCTGCTTGGACTACTGAAATATTCTTCTATCTGGCCTTCTGCTGCCAGAATTCTTTCTCCCCAGAGGGGACAGCCTTTCTCCCAATTTCTCTCTGCTCCCTGGCTCCCTGTAAGCAAACAAATAATTTACAGTATTTTCCTTTTGGCATTTAAGGCACTTCACTCTGTTACCCCTCCCTTCATTTCCACTCGTATGCCTGTACATTCCTCTATGTCAACTGCACTCCTCCCAAAGTAACCAGCTTTGATTGCCACATACAAATACTGCCATTTCTCATCTTAAACCATTTTCTCTCTCTGCCCTTTACATCTGGAATTCTATACCCCTTTATCTTCACCAGGAACATTCCCTCTGCCCCCACATCTGGAATTCTATACCCCTTTATCTTCACCAGGAACATTCTCTCTGCACTTTTAAAACCAAATTGAAGTCCTATTTTTCAGAGCACTAGCACTGATATTTCTCACTTATTTTTATGTGTATATTTTTCTTTAGTTATTCATGATGATTAATATCTGTATTTATTGACCTGTTTATTTGTATTTATTGACCTGTGTTTCAGTACATTGATACAGCTCTTATTACCCTTCTTTCTGTGTATGTAAACCTTCCTTCCATTTAGATTGTAAGTTCTATGGAGCAGGGACATCCAACCTCTTGTGTCAACCGCAACCTAACACAGGGGGTTATTCACTACGGTGCGAATTCGACTGTCGTATTCGCAAACAATGGATTCCCATAGCAAATCTGCGACAATTTCCCCATTGTAAAGTTGTGACAATTTTTTTAATGTTAAGATTGCAACAATTTATTATTATTTACCATAATAAAGTTGTGACTGCGGCAATATTCTCATTATAAAGATGTGACTGTGACAGTGGCAGCCTATTGCGACTGTCTTTATCTGGCAAATTTGCACCTATATGCAACAATTCAGACTTTAGTGAATAACCCACTTAAAGTGAAGTATCCTTGTGATATTATACTTTTATTGTTTAATGCACTTTTCCCATGTCTGTATTATACTTGTATTCCTGAACTGTACAGCTCTGTGTAAATTTGTGGCACTTTAGAAATAAAATTGTACATACATATATACATAGAAACTGCCTTTCATATAATAGATCTTAAAGGGAGGTATAAGTGTTTGGGCCCTAGTAGTTTCATAAGCTACAGTCACCCAGAAACTACAGTAAAATAAAAGTGAGTCTTTGGGGGGAATTCAGGAACCTCCGAAGTGAGGCGCGTAGTGTTCGCCTCACTTCGGAACAAGTGACATGCGCATGCTGATGTCCTGAACGCGGACATCAGCATGCGCATTAAAGGGATTCCCCTCCCAGTGAGAGCATAAGAGTCTCCTCGCCGGGAGGGGAATCCCTTTAATGTGCGTGCTGATGTCCGCATTCAGGACATCAGCATACGCATGTCACTTGTTCCAAAGTGAGGCGAACACTATGCGCCTCACTTCGGAGGTTCCTGAATTCCCCCCTTTGAGACTCTTGAGCATGCACCTTCTGATGGGAGAAGCCATAAAGCAAAGCAGGTGAAGATTCCCCAGAAGAATTAAAGTAGAGCAGATGCATATAGGTTTGTTCCCATAGTCCATAGTTTTGACCCCATGCCAGCAGGTAAGTACCCCCTCTGCAAGAACACCCAGTAAGAAGTGAATAAGCCCAGCAAGTATCCAGACAGATTCCATTAGTGGTATGATGTCTAGAACATTTTTTTTAACTTCGGATATTGAAGAAGTCATTTTGTTCAATACCAATCTGGTTAATTAAACATTACATTTTGTGCCACTAATAAAAAAGCTTTTATTTTTAAGGCGATGTTGCTTTAAACTGTATCAGTCTTATGTTAAGTGGCCATCAGCAGAGTCTAATTAATTCTGCTCTGGTATTTGTACAGTTTCAATTTAGATGCAAAATCTTTAACATTTCAGCCTAATCCCATTAAATACAAGACTTTTATGTGGTGTTTCTAACTATGCTATTGGTCTGACCTTTTGACAAAAACATCTTGTCTTCCCAGATAATGTAGCTTGTTCAGATGATTGACTGCTCAACAATTTGCTTGTGTGCTTTAACTAGTACATACTCCTACTGTTATTGATCCATACCTAAATATTACCACAGATGGTTCCTGTGTGAGTGCAAACATCCAGTAATTTGAGCAATAACTCTTGATGCACCTGGAATTCCTCTGGTTTAAGATTTACCCATCCCTATTTAAGGCAGGCATGTGAGTTTAAGCATGGTCTATAATTTTAATTATCCTTCTAATTATTGTCTCCTTATTCACCCTGATCATAATACAGTAATTCATTAATTCATGATGAGAGAAAACCCATGCTTGTACAAGGAGAACATATAAACTGCATGCAGAAAGTTGAAGGATTTACCTCCTTCTCAGTTGTTGCTTCTAGATTCCTCATGCACTGGATGATTTGATAGTGATCTGCATAAAGACATGAGCAATGCCACTGACCCACTCCAATTAAAACTATCCTGTCACATCTCACCTCGGGGGCTCCCAACCAGGAGTGTCCTTTCAGATGATAAACATAGTACCTGTGTGTAAGGTTACTGCCAGAAACACTCCAAACCCTCTGGAATTCACCAATGCTCTTTTTGGGGTCTTGGACTTTTTACTGCAGAGATGCTAGGGCATCAGTGCAACCAAACAGAAATGTGCAGGAACCAAATCAAGGTACCAGGGAAATAAAGTAAGGACAAAGTCAAGAGAGTTGGATCATTAAAATCAGAAGACATAATCATAGTCAGATAAAGCCAAAAGTCAGAGAAAGGACAAAAGAGAGCTTCGGCAGCACTTCACAAACAGGAAGACCAACTTGGGCCAAGATTGGAGGAAATGACCTCATATTTAAAGGCCTGGATAAACCTGAGAAAAACACTTACAAGTGTGAAGTAATAGATCAGCACCAAGGACAGCATGCACAGATAAAGACAGGCTTAGAAAGCAAAACTTTATTTATTAAATTATCGATATTACACATTTTCCATAGAAATAAACAGATTGAAAAGTTTTGATTGAATTTTCAATATCAGGAAAATCCGATATTGCGATATTGGCAAAAATGAATCAATATCAGTATTTTCGATTTTATTACATTTCGCCCGTACTAGGTCTCATAGCTCCATATCTTTATCCTTTCAGTCTGGCAGATATCACAAAAAAGGAGGTTGTCATAGTCAGAGTAGCATCCTTCATTTGGAAGCCTTTCTAGAAAATGGTTTTATAAAAACACAGAGTCTTTTTAAAGTATGAAAAACATAACATTAGGAAAGGCATCAACTGCATTTATATATCAAACTCATAGATTACAAGTCTTCAGAATCACTACATCCTACAATATATGTAAAAAGATCCAGCTAGTCAGGAACTCACCTTATATATCTCCATGCAGAATTAATCATATACGTACAATTCACTGTTCCCAGAATACTTTTACTGACATACCTTATAAAGTAAAGTGCTCATTGGACTGATACAAACTAATAATGTGTCCACCAAACCAATACAGACAGTGCTTACATATAACCAGAGAAAGTGTCCAATACCCAGCAATATCTAGATACAGGGTAATTCAGCAAGGTGCAAACTCACCTTGCGAAGCTTCGATTCACTTCGCAAAAATAGTTATGCATCAGCTTCTCTCCTACATGCGCACATCATCATTAAAGGTATTCCAGTCTCCTCACGACCAGTCGAGTCGCCTCGCGAGACTGAAATACCTTTAAAGCGTGCATTGATGTGCACGTGTAGGAGAGAAGCCAGAATATAACCATTTTGTTGAGGTGAATCGAAGCATTGCAAGGTGAGTTCGCACCTTGCTGAATTACCCCCTTAGAGCTTGGAGAACCAATATCACTAAATTAATGAGTTCCTAATCCTTTGGTGCATTCATTCATGCTGTACACATCGTATTGAGACCTATGCAAATGTATTCATATGGCCTTGCAGACCATTCTGAGTGTAGAAATACCCACTTCTTTAGTTAGCAGGAGGTCTGTCAAAACTGACAGTAATTGTAACTGTAATAATGACTTCTAAGCTTTTTATAAATCTGCTAAAAGTTTTAGAATTTTGTACAGGATTTTTCGGGGCAAATAAATTAAACTGCAGTGTTTTAAAACCAACTTTATCAATTTTATTTGATTCCAAATAAAGTTCCTAGATATGTGTATCTGCACTATGTTAGAACAATGAATCCCACCAAGATATAAACCTCAAAACAAAAAAAAAGTACTAAGATTTTTTAATTTATATTCTTATTCTTTGCAATCAGCGACTGTAGACATTTTCTGCACGGATCATTTAGCTGATATTGCATATTTAAAATAAAATTAAACACATTTCAGGTCTTCTTGGCTGGACCTGCTATTCCTTCTGAATTGATAAAATGTTTAAGAGGCGTAAAACAGCCTGTCAAAAATATGGACGAAGCCAAGCAGTAAGCAGTCTGTGCTATCCTAATAAATCATGATAACAGATATGAAGACAAACTAAACTCTAACAAAGATTTGTGCTAAAAATGATTTATCTTATGTAAAAAGTTTATTATACCATAAGATGTAGTATAGCCCTATAACAGTTAACACCTATAAACTCCATAAGAGTCAACCCAGCCTTACTACAAATTTTCACTAAAAACATTGCACACTCTATAAAATAAGTTCTCTAGAATGTCAAACTACAGAGTATCGGTCATATGAATCCAATCAATCATCTAAATAAGTAAAGAGTCAATAAGCAAAAGATTGTAAAAGGAAAGGCAAAATTATGTCATCCTTTAATAAACATGCCGATAAGGTCAATGACTCGCAAGGTGTCTCTTCATCATGGTTGGTTTCACCTTAACATGTTACCAATTGTTGTAAATATAGATATAGACTAAGTGAATGAGAACATGTGGTGACACAAAACAATTTGATTTTGCACAGCGCCATCGTTCAGATGCATTGAATGTTCCAAGTACATAAAAGGGATGTCTACTTTGAACTTAATTTTACTAAGTCAGTGATGCACAACCTTTTTCAGTCTGGGGGGGCCATATAAATTTGTGACACGCATGTCATGGGCTGCTTCAAAGTCACAACGAATTGTAAAGGTACAACTGTGACAATTTTACATAGTAATGTTGCGACTGCGACAATAGTCTCATTATCTGTTCTCAAAGTCTCCCCTGTACCTGTGTGCTGGCTTGTCTTTGGTGCAGCTGAGCATAATGCGGCTATCTGCATGCCGCCGGAGCTAATGGGATATGCGACTTTATGGATCGCGGTCCTGCTTTTCCCTCTGGTCTTTGTGCCCTCCTCCCAGAAGTCTCCTGCCGCCGAAGCTCCTGGGATATGTGACTTTATTTAAACGTTTGGGTGCAGGCAGATAGCCACATTATACCTCAGCTCCACACCGATGCGGGTCGGATAGCCATGCTTCGCGGGCTGTAGATTGAGCATCACTGTACTAAGTAGATAAAATCGTAAGTCTGTTAGCCTTTGGCCTTTGTTTTTTTAATTTTTTGTATTTTATTTAAATATATGACTTATGTTTTACCTGTTTTGATTAATGTTTTCAACTGTTGAAGGGTGGGGTCACTTAACTTCAGCAACCAGCTCTTATAGACTGTAACTAAATCAGTGGCAGACAGAGTAACCAAAAGACTATTCAAATGGAAATAAAAAATAAAGTTATGCAGAAAAAGTTATAATAATTAGACATAGAATAGATGCACTTTCTGCACTCATCATAGAATGATGAGTGCAGAAAGCAGGAGCAATGTGAGAGCGTAAGTCATCCATCCATGACTATCTCCCCCTCCCCCTTGCAAATCACCCCTTCAATAAATGAGCCTTTAAGTCAAAGGTGGAAATCCCTGCACTGCAATGACAACATTTTATTGTGATGATTATTATTTGGTTTAGGCACGGGGGAAGTGAAATGTTTCCCCAGGGTTACAGAGATATGAACAGAGAATTCGGCTAAAGCCATTATATCACCCTTTAATGTTACAGCTTAGTGTCAGGGACAAACGAGAACTCTAGGCTTATTTCAGTTAACTGCAGTAGGTACAACACTCTTCAGAAGAATAAAAGGTGCTGAGACAGATTCTACATGGAAATGAAAGCTTATGTAGTGTTATTTTGTAGTACATCTCTATTCTGCTCTCCAGAAAGGATACTGTGACTTAACTTAAACATACAGCACCAAGAATTATTTTACAGAAGCACTGAGCTTTAATTTGGAATATGTACAACACAATAATTAGCTGCAGTCATTAACACGGCATTCTAGTAAATGCCCTTGCATGGGTACAGGAGCCAGCGAAAAGTTCTGCCTACTTATGTAAAAGAGCATGCATGTCATCACGCTCATTGTGATTTTTTGAGAGAGGAGCGTTCTCATTGAGGGCAAAATCAGAGTGATGATGTATCTGCTCTTTTGCACCACCGATGTCATTAGGTGGGTGGAGCTTTATGCTGGCTCTTGTACCCTCCTAAGCGCTGCCAAGTCTGCCTCGGTGCAGTGAAATGACAGCACAGTTCAAGCTGTGACAGCAATCTTTCAACTTACTAGAAGGTATTTTTTATACGTCTCTTTTTTTATTCGACCTTTAGTTCTCCTTTAAGACATGAATAAGGAAGGAAAAAATGATAATCCATTCGTCCCATAGGTTTTAATACTAAAAATATCAATAAATAGCTCATTACTTGTGTAAAGGGAAAATGAATGAATATGAAAAAAAAAAAGCAATAAAAAAAATGGATACTTAAAATAAGAAAAACAAAAACAAAAATCTAAAAGATTTATGTGAAATGATAACCTAGGCAGAAGGGCTTCATAGGTAGACGTTTAGAGGTGAGATGGTAAGATGATGTGGTAAAATGGTCATATAGTGTAAAAAACTCTCTCTATCATAAGAAGCATTATGATAAAAATCATGTTTATTTTGACCAAATAAATATCTCCATCTGGAATCAGTGCAGTATTGTGCTTCACTTGAGACATTTCTATATGAAGCCTTTCTCACCTAACAGCAGTATCATAATTCTCCCCCCCACCTGAACCTTCTTTATGTCTGGCATTGATGAATGAAGGTTTCTACAGTGAATCATTTATCGGTCCCCAAGTTAAGCAAACCCCAAGGCAATGCTAAATTGGAGTAGATGTATAATGGAAAAGGTCTTTGGGACTAACAGAAGAATACAGGTCTTACAAGATCCCCAGTGGTCCTAAACATACAGTCTTTTTATTGAAGGACTAGTAATACCAGATAATTTCCATTTGTATTGGAAAGGTTATTCCGGTACAGTGATATAAAAATATCATGCTTAAAATGGAATTTCTGCTATTTATTGCTTTGTGTTCTTTTTCTCTGTACTAGTACCAACCATCCTTTATCTTTTAGGCATTTTTGTTATCTAAAGCTCCATAAAAAAAAGAATGGGTTGTTTAGCTAGCAAAAAAAAAAAAGATAGTTTTCAACATGCAAAGAGATAAATAAACAAAGTAAAAAAAAAAAATTAAAATAACAAACTCAGCTTTAAGACACGAAGAATAATGTAGGATTAGAGGCGATGCTAATCCAAACGGATTTTTTTTTCTGGTCTTTATTGGTCCTTTTATCTGTCTCATACCCTTTGACTAAAGTTTGAATTGTCGCGTAAAGATGTGAGTTCATCAGCTAATGACAGTCACGCAGTACCCAATAGACGGCTACTGTCACAGTTGCATCTTCTTTATGGGAATATTGTGACTTTACTACTATTATGAATTCTCACTTTAGTCAATAACTCCTCCTGTGTTTATAGTAAGTGAATTTAACAGGTGAAATCAAATAGATTTATCTTTAATTTCCTTTACAAGTAACAAGCAGGTGTCCAGTCCATAATGTTGTATAGTATTTAAAGGGAGCTTGTTTAAAAGCACACACACCCACATTCTCCTTTAAAGTGGGCAATACTATATATTGAATATGTAATATTTAGTTTATGGGTGGGGCTAAATAATGATTGACATTATAGCTCCTCCAATCAGATCCCTTAAATCACAATCTAGTAGGGATCTGATTGGAGGAGCTATAATGTCAATCATCCTTTTTCCTTGCCCACCCAACTCAGGAAAGAAAAGGCAGGCTGACAAGGCAGATGACAGAGAGAAACACTATAAAGGTACATTTTTATTAATACATTTATATCTACAAAAATGTTTATTTCATTAGTGTAACCTAAATTAGTATTAGAGTTTTGAGGTGACAGGTGCACTTTAAAATTTTTCTGAAGTCTGTTCAGACTTGCATTAGGTTTATTTCTTACTTTTAAAAGGTGCGTTTTTACTTTTTCTATTTCACAAAATGAAAATTTGATTTCTAAAAGGTTTTTATTAAACAACGTGAACATTTGAATATCACTAATTATATGTTGCAGAGTAAAGTGAATAAATCAGTTACAGCTTGAATGCAATTAAATGTATGCAGATTGTGTCACTTTGTTTGCCTTGTTAGCAATTAATTTCCTTGACAGGGCCTTTCATCCATCTGCATTGTACAAACTCGTTAACCAGATATAATGATTACTTCTATGTATTGTTATATGCTATATGTGATAGGCATTGGATCTTTTATTCCATGCAGGGGAGATAATAAACTTGTATCAACATTTCCACTGTATCAAGCATTTCAGCATGGAAAATTAATGACTTGCCAAAGAGAAAAGGATGTCTAGATTTTTATCAAGCTTTGAAACCAAATCAAGACGGATTCTTGCACTCACGCGCTCATAATAAAATATGGTGCCTTTGGATTGATGGCCTAAGGCGCCAAGAACTCTGTGCCTATAAACTTCTTAGATTTGCATTGGTTAATGCAAGATGCACATATAAACACAATGCCTCACTGCTCATTAGCCTCCAGTTTAGCCCCCCACACACACACACATTCCAATTCCTATTGCACTTATCATACATGTATACATGCACCTGGTCTATAGTTTACCGTATATAATTTATAAATAATTTATCATATATGTCATATTATTAATATATTGGTTTTGTTTATCTTGCTGACGCTCCTGAAATTTCACTGATTTGTATGTACTGTAATTATCCAGTGACAAATAAACCTAATCTAATCAAATACATTCCCATACAGTCTCCATGCATACATGTTCATTTATAACTAAGAAAGTTTTTAGAACTTCTATTTAAGACATATTAATTTTTTTAGATTTAAAGACTAGGGCCAGGATAAGGTTTCTTGGTGCCCTAGGCCTATGAAACAGTGTCTATGCCTCATTTTTTTATCTATTAATGGGAGAGGGGTGCTGTCCTGCTGGGTGCACCCTTCTCTTCTCCAGCTCTGACTTTCCACAGCTGTAGCGCTAATAGTGCAAAAGCACTATCTCCCCTTTGCTCCCTTCTGCTGATCGTCACTTCCACTTACAGAAAGTGATGGACTAGGGGAGCGATGGGGGAGATAGTGCTGTAGCACTATTAGTGCTACAGCTGAGAAGAGATGGGGCTGGAAGAGAGGGATGCACCCAGCAGGAGAACACCCCCCAACCAGCAGCATAGGAAACTGTGCTGCCTACCTGTAGGTCTGGCCCTGTTATTGACCCGTTACAAAAATGAAGTAATGCGCTTGACACATTGCACACAGTAGGTATAAAGTAAATGTAATACTAATACAGTGCTACATGGTTATCTTAACACTGTTTACCAAATCCTTTATATCCGTCCAGTCTTTTCTACAAAAAAATAACATTCCAATCACTGCTGAAAGGTCACATTGGACATTTCTTAAGCCCTGCTAATGACAGGAATGAGAATTGCCAGTGTGAATACTAGAAACAAGCTTCTCTTTTTTTTTTTCCCTGTCACAGAATTCTGTGTTCTTGACTTTGATCTCAGTTTGCCTTTGCCGTTAACTCAAGTCAAGCATGTAATATTATTTTGTTTTTAGAAGGAAGACAGCAATGAGCTTTCACTTAAAGGAGAATGGTCATGAATATAAAAGGGGTGGGGGGGGGGAATATTTTTATGCACATGACATTAAATTTTAGGGTGAAATTTATTAAACTTGAAAATGCCAATTTTTGCCTTTTCGAGTTTATCCCCTATAGATCTCAGCTGTTTGATCAGTAAATATCGATCGATCGGCCTTCTCAAGTTTAATAAATTTTGCCCAATATTATCTTTTTATAGTTTAGGAGATATTTAAAGATCTATAGGTTCTGAGTGATCTAGGATCAAAAAATCGTCATAATGCTCTGCTGAATGAGCCCTAGTGATTGTTTAATATGCAAGAAGCATTCTCCAATCAGAATCCTTCCTATATATTCTCTGTTCCTGCATAACTCAGGGATAAGTCAAATCTCCTCTAGTGACAAGTTCCTCTCCCCAGCTCAGCCTGCTCCTGCCTGAAAGAACTTTAATGTAAGAAGCAACAGTATCGCCCACCTCAAATTGCAATCATCATTTTCCCTAATCTGAAACTAGAATGCTCATTACTACTTCTCACTTAATAGGTAGTAAGCCCCAGAGAATACAATTAACAGAAAATACAAAACAGTAATGAAAATACACAGAATTAACGATATATAGAGAGAAGTAAAGGGTCTGCCTGCCTATATTGCTAATTAGACGCAAAATCCACAACAAAGTACCCAGCAACAATGAATCAAAACAGCCAAATCCAGACACAATTATTCTAACCAGACAAAGCCAGTATGGAACACATGTAACACTAGCATGGAAGATTTTACAAAAATGTGAGGGTCCCCAACCCAGGTTAAATTAGAGCTGGGGGCCTATATGCAGGGAAAGGGCCCCATAATAGTTTATTTTAGGCCTCCCATCCAAACACTTAGAAAAGAAGATTTTTAAAATGATCTATATAAGTAATAATAGGAAACAAATGCCTTCCTTACCTGATTTCCAAATAAACTGTCTGTCCTTTTTTCTTTCCGAATCAGCTTTGGCATGAGAAAGCAGAATAGCGGCGAAAATCAAGTATTTGCGCATCTTCTACCATTGACAGGAAGTAGAAACCCACATATGTCTGTGCCACACTCTTCTTTCCTGCTGTATGGTTTCCTGGAATGAAAGCTATCTTGTTAATACTATTAGCACAAGTTGTTCTAATTAACATTTAAAGTATGTTAGATTTTAAACTGTTTCCCTCACAAACCAACCTTTGTGGGAACATGATATCATTTATTTTCAGTGTCGCACACTTACATGTAAAGGGTGGTTTACATTGTCAACTTTTGTGCAACTTAGAAGATTGCTTCAAATTGTCTCTATTCACACAAGCAACATCTGAGTGAGGATTTCATAAAATGCAACTATTTGCTACAGCTTTCAATGTAGCTTTGAAATTATTGGAGGAGTACAGGCAGACACAGCAATTCTATTGTGTTAAAGTTTAACTCAATTGCAACTTGTATAAGATCCATAACTTTACATTTGTCTACATTAAGCCTCATTTGTCAGGTTGTTGCTGAATTACTCGATGACGTATTTGGGTCATATGATTCCTTACCTACTCTCTCCATGGTCTTTACTTCACTGTACAGTTTTGGGACAGTCTTTCAGGTCTGTGTATGGACATTTTTAAGATTATCAGTAGAGGAACACAACTACAAAAGCCATTGTTTTTCACCCGTATTAATCCTCCAAAGTCAATTTTGGCACCAGACTTTAAAAGCAGCATCAAAACAGCGGCAAACATCCAAACAATAAAAGAGTATTAAGTGTAATATTGAAGAAGTGTAGTGAACCCCCAGTTATTCCACATTGTTACACACAAGTAGTAATTGGGACAAAATGAGTTTTGTTGCAGTTAATGCTTACCTTTGAAATCAGTGTGTTGTGGCATATCTCATTTTTGTCTGCATTTTGAGGGCAACTTTAAACACTCCTAAATATAAAACTCCTCATCTGTCATTGGTATAATGGGAAAGTTATGCAATTACTGTACTTTGTGTAAGGAGGGAATTCAATCTCAAAAGAGTGTTTCAGAGATAGGTACATCATCACTACAGTTGCATGATCATGGTTACGGTAAAGACTTACCTGAATTATATATCAGAGGCTCATTGCGTAAGTAGGTTTCAGAATTTATCCTTCCTTATTAGCTTCTAGGTAAGTGAAGAAATGCTTAAAGGAGAATACTGGGTCGCCTTCTCAAAGGCTTCATCGAGATTGCAATAAATTAAATTGTGCACCCAATGCATACTTTGTACTGTCTGAAGAGGTCATGTGCTTTCCGTAGGAAAATCATAGTAAACAATGCAGTGCCTCAAAGGCTTGTTCACCTACAAAAAAGCAAAATTAAAATCTTAAATAATGCAGTCATTTTTTTTAAGAAACCAACTATAAAGAAGTAGTTTCCTTGAGAATATTATTACAGATATTTCTAACATTTTAAATTCTGAAGGACTATGGGTCATTTTTAATTCATCATGATGACCGGAAAAACATCAGCAATGCCATTATATACCGTATAACATATCCCTTTCTGTAATTTATAAAGATATTAATGGACACCGAGGAGTTCCATGAACATATAAAAGCACACGGTTGCGGAAAATATAATCTTATTTTCCTGAAGTCTTTGACCAATTAAAAAAGTATTTAAATAACAAAGATTATTTTGAGAATCTTCTGTTTGGTACTTTTTATCAGCACAAGAGATGACCACTAAAATCACTTTTTTGACTTTGTAAAATAGTGCTACAAAGTCAAGATTTTCCAATCATGTTTTCTTTTAAATAGACTGATCTCCTGCATCTGTTGTTGTAGCTACAAAGAGAGGCTGGTTACTACCCTAGAAAGGATAGACTGTATAATGTTACCGCATTAATGTACAGGAGAATTCATTAACAGGGACAAACTTTACAGAGGTCTAGTGGCCTATAGGAAAAGTGTTTGTTTATCATTCTTACTTCCTTATATATATAACAGACTGTAAGGCATAAGGACTCTCAGGAGCAAGCTCAAAGCATTCAGGTCTTGGTTTCTGGTGAGCATGGTCCACCAATGCCATTTTGGGGCTAACTGCTGTGGGTAATAAACAGGATCCAGGCACCACAGGTGTTGACCCAGGTAATGGAGCAAGAAACCAAGAAGAATCAGTAAGCAATCTCTAATTCAAAATCAGGCAGAAGTGGAAAGAAGGCAGTAGGAATCACAGTCAGGAAACAAGGCAGGGTCTGGTACACAGGAATCAACAGGAACAAGGTTTAGGCTAGTTGTCTGAAACAGTAAACCAGTTTGGACAAAAACAGGAGGAAGTGACCACATACTGTATTTATAAGGCTGATAATTGGTGAATAAACTGAACTTGTGCAAATGAGTTTCAGGTGTGCAGCAACAGGCTCACCATCAACACATCAGAAAGATGCCCCACAGTCCATGTCTTGAACAGCCTAGTAGTAGGGCTGCTTCCTGTAGTGCAGTAGGATCCCAGGTTCAGTTCTGGGTGGGAGATAATGTAGCACCTTTTTGGATGGTCATGACAATAACAGAGACTGCTGATTAGTTGTTTTGGGTTATTAGACCTCTGTAAATGGTTGCACTTGTTGATGAATTCTCCTGTAAAATCAGATCTGTAGAACTGATGTGCACCCTTGTTTAACCAGTTGACCAATGATAAAGATTTTATTGAAAAACCTGGTGCACATCACACCGTTAATATAAAAATATAGAGTCTGCTTCATTTGTGACTGCTTGTTATGTGTTGTGGCATGCTGGGTTATATTTTCTAAAATATTGTGTTTAAAGCATTATATTCTAACAAGTCCTTAGAGTCATCAGTTATTCCATGGCAATCAATGGTGTCTATTTTCTTTTCTATAGCAAGAACTGAATTATAAATAGGCTGGATATAAAAGGGCAATGTGCCATCTCAACTTGAAATGCTTAGTTAATGTTATTGATCCAAACCCTAAAAATAAATAAATAAATAAATAAACCCTTTAATCCTTTCACTTTCTAAAGAACTTGTTCATTCGCTATTTTACTTCATCCTGGAAACCCAGGTTGTTGTTTATGGAGAATCCTAATTACAAATATAGATAAGTGGTTTTTAATTAACATTATGCCTCCAAATGTAAGATCAGAATCTAAATTACATTTAAAAATCAAATAAACTCTAGAGACTTGGGCATTCCGTAATTTAATTAACTGCAAAATGATAAAAGAGTTCTACATATTGATTCTACAAGTTCTTTGTCTCTAGATATAATAACACATACAACAATATAAAACAATATTAATATTATATACTCTATCTACAATTAACTTAAAAAGAAAAAACAGTAACACCAGAAAATGAATATGACTCCAATAGATCTATAGTTAATATATTTTAAATTCCAAAAATGTTGTCTATAAATTAAGATATTTAGCTTTAAACTTGGACTTTAGGGTATACTTGGACTAGAGTATACCTGAATATGTATCTAAAGCACCATAGAAAACAATGGGTGAGATCTGTCTAACAACATGGCTGCTATCAGTAAAGATAAGAATAAACAAAGCAATAAAATTAATGAATTTAACTTCAAAGATAACATTTTTACTAGTACTGAATTTTAATAACCAAATGGGAATTTTTACTGTTAGTATTACTGTGGAAGAAAGCATTCCCAGTTTATAAGTAGTGTAGGGATTCATTCCATTTATATTTCCCTAACCAGTATGCAAACTATACATTAATTTTTTTTTTAATATATGTATGTATTTCTTCATTTTTATATAGTGCTACTATATTAAGCAGCACTTTACAAAGGTTCATCATTCACTTCAGTCCCTGCTCTGTGGAGCTTACAATCTAGTTTCCCTGTTCAGTCACACAAATGTATGTTTTTGGATTGAGGAAGGAAACACACGTTAGTGCGGGGAGAACATACAAACTCCAGATGAAGTCCAGGGTGGAATTGAACCCAGAACCTAACGCTGCAAGTCAGCAGTTTTCAGTAAAGTATTTATGCAGAGGTCATGGGGTAATTCATCAAGCAGCGAAGTGAGCTTCGATGCTTTCGGCTCATTTCGCTAATAGTAGTATGCGGACATCAGCATGCGCATTAAAGGGATTCCCATCTCGGCGAGACCAAAAGAGTTGCCTCGCCGAAAGGGGAATCCCTTTAATGCGCATGCTGATGTCCGCGTACAGGACATCAGCATGCGCATACTACTATTAGTGAAGTGAGCCGAACGCATCGAAGCTCACTTCTCTGCTTGATGAATTACCCCCACATATGTGCAGAGCTTTAACATATTTGTATTATATTTATTTTTATATAGGTGTGGGAGGTGGGAACTATCTCACGGTTTGCAGAAATACTATTAAAAATTGGTTATAGACAATAATGATGTTCACTAGACACATTTAAAGGGGCACCATAGTGCTAATATAACTGCAGACATACTGTATATATAAAACTCCTTTATACTAAGCCAATTGCTGACACAAATAGTTAAAATGTTTAGGGAAGAAAAAATACTTGCAGTTTTCTTCCCTTAATTAGTTTTCCTGAGAGCTGACATTTTCCTCCCCATCCCTCTCCTCTTCCTGTTCTGCAAATCAGGCAACAAGAGAAGAAAAAGCTGCCTGACTGCTATTGGTTAAGCTGTGTGTGGACCTTTTGGCCACATAAATTAAGATAAGAATGCAGCAGGTTACGGAGGGAAAGCTAACTTGTGCACATGTGCTAAGTAGTAAGTAGGGCAAAAATGTCCGTGGGAGGGAACCTTTTCATGGAAAACTGTCCAGTACATGTCACACACATTTCCTGATGCAGGAATTTATCAGTGCTGCCTACTCAATCATTCTGTGTCACATGAAACAACTACTGGGGAGAAACTCTTCTCACTGAGCTATAGTACTGCATATTAAAAGATGTAATCTGACTATAGTTCCCCTTTAACTATTTTGAATAAATGCTGGGACATTTTCTTAGATTATCATCCAAGTAATCTGCAAAATGCTTTAAAGATCAAATAAACTGATGTCTTATATTATGTTCTCCAATGCACACATTTTTCCAAGGATACCTTTAGGCTAAAATAATGAACTTTTTTTAGAAACATATATATTTTATGTCTTTACTCAAACAGCTTAAACAGGTACTGAAGGTTAAAAGAACTAGAAAATTAGATCAAATTGCAGCTAAAAGAAACTCATGCTAATTTTTTTATGCCACTATAAAAATAATAATTTCATTTTTAAAGTAACTTGTGAGATTTTGCCCCTCTTCATATAGCTTAGGGAAATCTCAAAGCAATTACTTTACAATAATCATATGAAATTTACCTTGTGGACCTTAATGTTCTACTATACTTCCTACTGTACAACTCTCTAACATGCGATTTTATCTTTATTTAATAAAGAATACCATGTTATCACCCCTTTAGCTACATCTATCAGTAAGAATTTGGTTCTTAATTGAGCAGGATTAGATGATTTTTTTACTCTTGCAAGAGGTTGAACTGTATTCTTATGAATGAGGAAGACATTTTGTTAAAAGTACTGGGACAACTCTGCTTAATTGTTCACTTCAAAACCAGTATATTTGTTTAGATGTCTCAGATTTGCTTTTGATAAAGAAACATTTCAAATAAAGAATTGAAATATTTTCATTCACGGTTTTCCTCCCTGCTTTATAGATTTTAGAAAAAATAAATAAAAAGCTTCCGCTTTATTGAGTGCAGAGACTGGTAGCGACAACATGAAGAATAATATGTAGCTGCAAAGTCAGCATCTTAAATGGTGCCTAATTGGAATCATGTGGAAATTTGAATGTAAGGCCATAAAATTATTTTTCCTTAAAAAGTAATTATACCTCCAAATATGTCTGGATTGGCAGTATTTTTATACTCAGACGAAAAGATCACTGCTCTGTATTATTTTGCATTTCAAAGTCTAAAAATTACAAAGGGATTCAACTATGCAGAACTTACTGCCCAATGTACATAATAATTTGAAGGTATTCAGTACCTTCCTGAAGTAAAAAACATGCAGGGGTCCCATGGATCCCATACTCCTACCCTGTGTAGGAGATGGGGGGCATATTCTATGGAAAAACCCATTCCTTACCCCCATTATCTTTTAAGTGGGGTAGGGTCAAATTTTATAGTTAAGACTATTAATAATGTGTGCGCGAACTTGTAAAATAAAACAAACGGAGAAAACTTAATATAACCTGCTCAGTTATCTTTTCTTCTGACACATTGGGCGAAATTTACCAAGGGCGGATTCAGTCCGCCCGATCGCAATTTCTGACTGCACGTGCGGTATTCCGATCGATTTGCGATCGCACGATCGGAATTGCGCTCGATTTGCGATCGCACGATCGCAAATCGATCGGAATACTGCACATGCGGTAAAAATACCGCATGTGCGGTCAGAAATTAACTTCGTCGATCGTTTCGCCCTTAGTAAATTTCGCCCATTAAGTAGTGCAGGATGGGCCCTAATAGATATTTATCAGGTAGTTCTCTTTCAGGTAGGATTTGCAACTATGTAAATAGGCACGGAACCTGCTGTCGCAGTGGTGTCATCGAGGAGGAAGAATGTCGGAAAATGCAGTAAAACTCATTCATAAATATTTTATTTTAGTGGTGAGAATTGGTGGTGATGCAGTAACATGTTAAAACCCTTGGATTATGGCAGATGAAGCAAGACGATGATGGTATTCCAGACAACATGGGCCCATCCAGGATTACTTCATGGGTTAGAAGACTGCAGAGTAAAATTCTTATAAAATCCTTTTTGTTTTTAATTTTTATTGTAAAGATTTGAGATGCAGTTTTACAAATTACCCTCACCCAATTATTTAGGGACCTAAGATCTGCAGGGTAATTCTCTAGTATTCTATAAATTCACTAAGATTATCCTATTATAATTATCTAGTTGCCACTGAAAAACCAAAAAGATGCATTTCAAAAGCATATTTCTAAAAAAGAAGGAGAAAATTAAATACAATCTCCAGTAAATGGAACATTAAACTTTATCAAATTTTAAATGTATCAATACAATTATAATACAGACGAGAAATATAAATAGCAAGTATAGAATCATGAAGGTACTAAACTGTATGGGGGTAATTCAGGAAAGAGCGAACTTACCTGGCAATCCTTCGATTCACCTCGCCAAGACTGGTACGCACTCCCTGCTCTCCTGCACGTGTAGATCAGTGAACGCTTTAAAGATACTTCAGTGAGGCAACTCGAGTGGTCGCAAGGTGAGCTGAAGTACCTTTAAAGCGTTCGCTGATCTCCGCATGCAGGAGACCAGGGAGCGCGTACCAGTCTCGGCGAGGTGAATCGAAGGATCGCCAGGTAAGTTCGCTCTTTCCTGAATTTCCCCCTATAAGGACTTGAATGAATGAGACAAGAGCAGACAAGTCTCTGCTCCAGTGACACAATCTAAATGTTAGGGAAACTTATATAAACAAGCAGCAGAGTAATTAGTGCAGCAAACGAAGTTCTGAGACAATGTCTATGGGCTGAAATTCACTAAAGTCGATTTTTTTTTTTTTTTTTACTTTTTTGCCCTTTTTTATCCACTTTTCACCCAAAAATTGGGTGAAATTTGTTAAAGCTGAAAAAAAAATTTTCAACATTTTTGCCCCCTTTTTCATGTGAAAAATAGAGGCAAAAAGGCCGGAAAAATGATTTTCAACTTAAGCAAATTTTGCACTATAAGTGCCAGTAATAAGAAACAACTAGTAACACTACAGGGATAACACCTAAAATAACAAAAATAATTTATACTTTACTTCCCGTTTAAGATATCATTAGCCAATGTAGAATGGGGTATGTCCTTCCTGGGGCTCAGAATGTAATGAGTGTTCTGAGTCCCACCAGTGGCTTTCACATAGGAATTTTAGGGTTGCTGTAGTGTACTCATGGGTAGCAGCCCCCAGCTTAGCCACACTGGTACATGGTGGAGTAGGTCAGTGAGTGAGGACAGATGACTGGAACAAAATATACAACTCTGGTCCAGCTATCAAAGTCTGGAACAGGAAGAAGAAGTGGTAAACACTGGACTGAAATGGATCAAAAATCCCTATTCCACATTTAGTTGATTACTCAAACCCTGGAGCTTGCTAATGGGGAGTTCTGCTGGCAACACAGGGCATTATGGGAGTTTTAGGTTATTCATTTATTACCCACTTTCATTCAATTTTTGTCTTTCTTCCCACTGCCCCTAATGTAGTCTACATTTTCCCATCTGTTTTGATGATCTTCCATTTCTATCTGACAGCTTTTTATGGTATTTATTTAGTTGACCTTCTGAGGACTACAGTATCCACAGTCACAGTCTTTGTGTAACGAATCCTGAAAGTTTCACCTTTTTAAAGGACGAGTAAAACAAAAAAAAAAAAGAAAGTCCCATTTTGATTGGTATGGCAGTTATTCCTACACAGAATTGATTGAAAAAGTGGTTTATTTGAAGTCACCTGTGTCACCTTGTCCCCACATTATGTAACACTGGAGCCCTGCCATCAACCCTGTTAATTCACCACTCTGATTTGGCAAAGTGAAAAAGATGAATTTGGTGCAGTGCGCAAGTCTTTATTTGCCACTTCGACAGACTCCACTGCTTGGTCAATAGGTATATTACTTTTACGCGCGCGCGTAAACTAATGCAAAGAGCTTTGCAACGCAGAGTTTTCTCAATATACGAGTACTGGGAAGCGGCAAATGGACACAAATTCAGAGCATTACGTGACTATCCAGAATATAGTCAATAACTCCCTTAGAGAGAAAGACAACACCAATCAACAAAAATGAGGAATTCAACTACAAAAATGACATTTTTTTTTTTGGATTGCATAAGAATAACTGCCACGCCACTCCAAACAGCAATTTTTATGGTTTTACTGGTCCTTTAAAATATTTTTCTTCCTTTTTTAATTGCTGTTTTTACCTTGTATTCCATTCATTGCTGGAGCAATTGCTATTCTAATGATGTAGCAGGAAAGACAGGGGCTGTTGGGTATCACACTGGAGAGGACAGAAAGATGCGTTACACAGAATATTAATCTGATACAATGAGTTGCCAGCATTATACTTTTATAATCTCAATGAAATGATCTGCCTATTAGTAATAACAATTGTAACATTAGCATTAAGCACCACTTTAGGAGGTTTTAAAACCTGACTGCAGATTTCTTACACATACATTCCATTTAAATCCTGGTAAATAGACGACTGTCCACCTTTAGCAAAAGGAGGTTTTACAGAAAGCCTATAGGGAAAAATAAAGCAGAAAGTGCAGAGCTGGCTAATTGTGACCTTGAAACAGCCACAGCCTTGAGAGACTGAGAAAAGAGAATGTTCATGAGCCAACTGTATTCATATTTATTCATAATTAGTTAAAGTAAAGCAAAAAAAAAAGTCTACTTAATACAGGTATCTTGTCCATATTCTAGGTATCCCACAGCGCTATACACATTCTGAGCCTCATTGACTAAAGTGCAAATAGTCATGTAGAGCTGTGAATTTGTATCTGTTCTCCACATCCCCATGTTCACTTATTGAGTAAACTCTGCCAAGCAGCGAATACGTAACAAGTTCGAGCAACTAAGATATTCGTGATATTACAGAGGTCTTTGCATCACTTTATGCGCATACACAGGTACTTCTACCATTGACAAAGATGCGGAGTGGTGAGAAGGTGTGAATGTGACTAGGTGAACTGCTCTAAATTCACCAATATGCAGCACTTATTTGATAAACAAGGTTGTTTGAAAAAATTGGAGCTTATTCATTAAAAATATGAAAAGTTGCGTAAAGGTAGAAATTTAAATACATCAGCCAATTCTCCATATTCAGGTATTCAGCAAACTCTGCAATGTGGTAAATTTACATCCAGTTCAGATGTT
>WMED01001361.1:0-27988 GCA_019650415.1 Pipa parva
AGTATGTGTGTGTGCATGCAGAATGAGTGCAGGTGTGTGTGCATGCAGAATAATTGCAAGTGTGTGTGTGCATGCAGAGTTAGTATGTGTGTGTGCATGCAGAATGAGTGCAGGTGTGTATGCATGCTGAGCAAGTACATGTGTTTGAGTGTGTGAATATATGTGCATGTAGAGTGAGTGCATGTGTGTGTGTGTGTTTGTGTGAATGTGTTATGCAATGTAAGTTATGGCAAATAGTAAGATCATAATAAAGAAATGTATGTAAATTATGCAACTGATTCATTATTTCTCAACACTATGATAACACTGACAAGCATTGTTTATCACACCCAGGCTGAAAAACCCACCCCCATGTACGAAATGTTCCTCCTAGAGTGCGTTTTTGAAAAGCATATTTATTTAATAGAGCCATTTGTATAATGTCTGTTTTGTGAACTAAATAATCTCTCTCAATGCAATTAAGATGATTGTGGTTCCTTATTTTTAAAAGATATTATATTATTTTTACCATCATTGCAACAGAAACTATTCTGTAATTCTAATCAGGGCAGAAATATTAAAACATACAGTATACTGCACAGGTATTTTACCAATTCCAGACAATTTTCCACTTGGCCACTAGATGGCCCCTTATGCACACATATTGTTTTAGTCTTAAAGGTAAAATATGATTGGGAAGTTACATTACAATAAAAATGATTTTGTTTGAGGAATAAATAAATTGCAATGATATTAAAAGCTATATAATATAATGAAACTTAGTGATCTACTTTTTTTTCTTTATATTTTTGGGAGTTTTTTATTTCAATGCATTACGGTATTGTTTTTCCTCACAGAATTTGAGGCCCAAATGGAACTTTTTACATTTGATTTTGCAAAAGAAAAAAAAAAAAAAAATCAGTCCCAGATTGCGTTGAAAGTGGTCAAATGGTTGAAATGCATCAGCGAACCTAATCCAAGCAAACCAAACATCATTGTTTTCATACTTTTATTTTAATCACTCTGATGGTTTGTTTTACAGGGGGTTATTCACTAAGGTGCGAATTTGACTGTCGAATTAGCAAACAGCGGATTCTCATAGTAAATCCGCGACGATTTCCCGATTGTAAAGTCGCAGCAATTTTTTAATATTAAGATTAATTTTCCCATAATAAAGTCGCAACTGCGACAATAATATCATTATAAAGTCATGACTGCGACAGTAGCAGCCTATTACGACTGTCTTTATCTGGCGAATTCGCACCTATACGCAACAATTCGGACTTTAGTGAATAACCCCCCCAAAGGTTTATAGGTTTCTCCATTCACACTAACTCAGGAAAGCTGGTCTACTTATACATGTATTGGGCTGTACATTTATATTTGTTGTCACTGCTATTTTTATATTTGTGAGGAGTAGCTCAAGGTAATGAATACTTATAACACCATGGTCATTAGGAGATCATTACTTAATAAATAACAATATAGAAATATTTCTCAGTTATTTAGTATTGTACAAGTATTGGTCATGAAGAGAACATAATATATGGTCCAGATTTGCAAAGAATAAATGGAGATGCATGTGTGCTTTACATGTTAGAACTTTTTGCTTTTATTGTTAGAACTAGTAGTAACTGGAGAGTTGTTTGCTGGGAAATATGTTTCTCCCACAAAGCTGTGGGATAGTTTGGTAAGAGATTAAGGGAGTTATTGACTAAAGTCCAAACTGTCGCATAAAGGTGTGAATTTGCCACTTCCCCATATTTGGGTATTCATCGAACTCTGCAATGTGGCGAATTCGCCAGCTAACGACGGTTGCACACTACACAACATGTTGGCTGCTACTTTCGTAATCGTGACTTCACTATGGGAATATTGTTGTGGTTGTGGATTTGCTATGGAAATCCTTTGTTAGTAAATAAGGAGTAGAGAATCAGAGCGTAAGTGATAAGAATTCACAATTTAGTCAATAACCCCCTCAGTCTTCTGGTTGTTAGACCCCAGGCACCTCTGCAGTTATTGACTCTCCTACAGGGATTGGTAAAATGCTTCTTGTGCTTCAATCAGCAAATACTGAGGCTACACTATATAGGCAAATAGCGATCACTGTAATCTTCTAGGTGAGACTGCTCTTTGTTTATGAATACAACCAAACAGAAGTGAATATTGTGCAAATACAGTATGCTGATGTTCTGCATTTTCATTTTGCAGTTAGCCACATGGCTTTATGGCTGTGATCAACATTTATGTCACCGCTGCCACCAACGTTGCTTGATTCTAAAATCTTTCATCTGAAGAACTATTGTTTCCCAACCAGGAAACCTACTAAGGGTCAAGCCTTACAAAATATGTTTCGTATATTGTTATTGCGGATATTAGTTTGTTTAGTTATTGTGAAAGGTACATTTAGGGGGTAATTCAGAAAAGAGTGAAGTTACCTTGCGATGCTTCTCATCAGTTCGCCGAGACGGGTACACGCTCCCTGGTCTCCTGCATGCGGATCTCCGCTTGCAGGAGACCAGGGAGTGTGTACCCGTCTCGGTGAACCGATGAGAAGCTTCGCAAGGTAACTTCGCTCTTTCCTGAATTACTCCCTTAACCTTAGTTAGTAGCACATGCTTTATGGAAGATAGTAAAATGATTTGGTTGCTATAGACAGGTAACCTTAGATCCATTCTCCCTCGATTTGCTCATAGTATGAGAAGCTCTAGCTCTGGAAAAACAAGAAACGCTTAACATGTTGAACATTTGCACGGACTTGGGCATATTGTGATGCTTACATAGGAAATTACAATTTAAGATTCTAAGTAAACAATCTATCCATTTCCTTTGTATCCTAAAGGCAACACATGAAGAAGATTTAGCTAAATGTTATTTGGACGCAGTCCAACTTCTTCTGGATACACTACATAAAGAAAGCTATTAGCAAAACTTTTTCTTGTGTGGTCAAACTATCAGGATTGTAGCATGCAGACATATTGTGTAGATCCATTCAGGGTAGATCCCGGCAAATTTCTTCCAAATATAAAATTGCCATTTAACAATGCGATCATTGCCTAGTTGGATATTCACTTCAGATGTGTGAGATGACTAGTGAACCATCTTGATAAATAACAGCATGAGATACTGGTTATTTTTCTGGAAACAAATTTATGTTAGTAACAATGGAGTTGTTTTGCTCAATCCCTTAGTGACAAAAACATGTAAGATCCCAAAGTAGTAAGGAGTGGGGTGCTCAGGAAAGAGCCCATTCAATTTGCAGCATTGGTCCTATGATTAAGCGCCCATAGTGCGAAACGCGTTAGGGGGTGCCCTTTCTGTTGTTTTTACCAACTTTACTGGATATAACCATGGATCCTGTTTTTAACTATTGTGAGTAATAAAAGTTTTTGATTTTACCGCTGGGAGTGCCGGATTTTGCTACCAATACAACAAATTTATGTTGTCTGAAAGAATATGCATCCGTTGTAACATACTATATTAATAAATGTAATGAAGATGTTAAAAGTCCTTAAGAGCTAACCAGAAACCATGTTTCCATTATGGAGATGCTCATAAGATCCAAGGTTCCGTTGTAGATTGTAGAGACTATGAACTGTTAAGGCATGGCATGCAAGCTAAAATAAAGAAGCAACGCATTGGTGAAAGTTATTAAAGTTGAAAAAGACCAATCTTGGCTTTTCGAGTTGATCCCACAAAATCTTGAGTTGATCACTCTAGTTTTTCAATTGAATTTTTAGATGGAAAGGTAGCCACATTAGTAGTATGGATACCTTTCCATAGAAAAATGTGATAAAAAAACTCGAGCGATAATTTCACAGTATCAACTTGAGATCTTGCGGGATCATCTGGAGAAGCCAAGATCAGTCTTTTTGACTTTAGTAACTTTTGCCCTAAATATATACACATCTCTTACAGAACTGTTGAACTTTTATGCATAGTTTGAGAGAAATAATAATTTGATGGAAAAAAATAGATTTTTAAAAGAAGTTATACTTCAATTTTCTAAGGATGAATGATGTAAGTAGGGTTTTCTTCAAGGTGGACCCTTTAAAAGCAGTTGCCCCCCGATAATATACTTGGTTGGGTTCTCAGTGATTGTTCTGGCAGATGTTTTTCTGATATTGGTAACTTCTCACTCAAGTTAGCTGTAGTTTTCCAGTTTTAAAATAACGCCTATAACCCCAGTGTCCAAGACTAAAGTTGTTTGACTACCTAATGGTGGAGAAACAGTATTTCTTTACCTATTTAAAAATCTTTCATTGCAAAGTCAAAGATTTTTGATGCATTTTTTTCCATCAAAAATTGTTTTCAATCCTATATAAATTCCTCTATCAGAATGTATAATATCTAAATTATTATACCTATTGTTCTTACCTCTTTGGGGATTTGCTTCCTTGTAGAAGCTATTAGGGTTTAAACAATGATTTGTTTCCTTGTTGCAGCTACTTAGAGGTTAGACAGTGTGTTCAGACGGAGCTAGTAGTTGAGAGGGGAAAGGCAGGACATGCGAAGGCTGATAATCTTGTAGTTATCAGGAAAGCAAAGTCAGCAATGAATACTGAAAAGATAATTTTGGCAAAGACAAGCTCAGAGTCAGGCAAGAGATTTGGCAACCATTGAATATACCAGGTACTGTGCAAAAGTTTTAGATAGGCATGGGAGAAATACCTTGCTTTGAAAGAAAAAAAAACCACAATGCAAACTGAATGAACAAAAGAAACATCTAATTCAAATAAATATTTGGTGAGACCACCCTTTGCCTTCAAATATGGATCAGTTTTTCTAAGGGCACCTGCACACAGTTTTGAGGAATTTGACATGGAGATCGTTCCCAACATCTTAGAAAACTAACCACAAAATCTATGTGAAGGTAGGCTTGCTGAAATGATTCTTTGTCTCTTCATGTAACCCTAGAAAGAAACAATGATGTTAAGATCAGGGCTCTGTGGAGGTCATATCATCACATCCAGGATTCTTTCTTCTTCTTTCTGAGGAAGAGATTGTTGACATTGGTTATAGGTTTGGAGTCATTGTCCTGCTGCAGGATAAACTTGGAGTCAGGTGCCCTGATGGTATTGATGATGTATTATTATCTGCCTGTATTCGTAAGAATTGAGGACACCATAAATCATGACCATATCCCTAACTCCTATTTACATAGAAAGTATGGATTTTTAGCCACAGTTTTTCCATAAAGACCTCCTCTAGCTAGACTCTCTAAACAATAGATGCAGTGTAGATGCATTACAACCATATGGCATAAACCAGGGGTATGCAACCTTTACTATCAAAAGAGCCATTTTGCCCCATCTTCCACTAAAGAATAATAGTCTGGAGCCGCAAAACATAACAGCTTAGAAACTTTTAATCTTTTTTATTTTTTTTTATTTTACCTATTACAACAACAGAATACAACACACAGATGACAAGAGAAGTAAAAAAACAAAATTAAATATATAAATAACCATTATTCTTTTTTTTTTGTCAATCAAGGCCAAAGGGAGATACAACAAGGAAGCTGAAGAGACACATGTGGCTCCAGAGACGCGGGTTGCCTACCCCTGTACTATAGGATCTGCCCTTGCATTACTGATGAATACTGGTAGCGTTGTAATTATAAAGGGGACATAATTCACATCATATTGCCGATATCATATTTGTCCCAATATTGCTTTACTTCAAATCACAATATTTTATACCCTTCCTCAGTTTCTGCATTCCACCCTCTTCAGGTTTAGCTTTGCTGGGAATAAATGTTTACTCCATCCCATATAAATATCCAGTTGGTATATAAATGCCAACTAAAAAAGTTGAAACATTGCAGTCAAAGGTTCATATGTGCTGTAATCTCACTGCTCCGAGGTAGATTTCACAGCACTTCTACTGACACTGGAGCCAGCGTGAAGCTCTGCCGACATATGGAAAAGGACTCGCACATCATCACACTCATTGTGGGCAGTGTTCTCATTGGCCCTGCAATAAATGCGATTAAGTTGAAACCCTTTTGCACCGCCGATTCAAAAAGTGGGTGGTTCTTTGTGCTGGTTCCTGCGTCAGCAGAAGCACTGTGAAGTCTGCCTCAGTGAAATGAAATTACAGTACAGATGAAGCTGTGACTGCATCGGTTCAACTTAATATAAGGTAAGTTTTTAATAGCTCTTGTTTTTAGCGTTAGTTCTCCTTTAAAAAAAACAAAACAATATTGGCACTCATCCAACCAACTAAACATAAATCAAATCATTAATGCTATTCAATGCAATTATCTCTCTTTTCTAGCAAATATGTTTTTTTTCCTTTATCTATTTTTTTCTATGTATTTTGGCCTAGATTAGCAACAGACCTAAGGTTATAGAATTTTGAAGAAGGATTTCTTTAAAAAAATTACAAATGTGCCAATAAATATATATTTAAGTCACTGCCACAACACTGCATCTTCTATGTCTTGGGGGTGGTCAAAGACACTACTAGAGACTGTAACAATTTCTCTATCTAAAAACAAAGAGTTGTATGCCAGAGACATCACAGGGAGTGCAACTGTAAACTGTGGAGAATCTCAACACATTAGCCTAGGGTAAATTCAGACATGGTCTTGTAGGAAATGGAAGTGGTATTACTCCATTTTCTACCAGTGTTATATGTTATTATGTATTTATCTATCATATGCTGCCTATGTATTTGAAGCATTCTATGCAAAGGTATGGTAATAGCATCATCTACTGGGGTTATGCATTATTGTTATAGAACTATGATCTCTCTCTATGAATATAGCTGGCAGGAGTAACCCAGTCTATAAATACTAGTAGCTCTGTTCTTAGTGGGTTGTGGTCTTCAATTCCAGGCCTGGGTGCAGGCTGGAGTTTAGCTACAGGCTCTCCATTGCGCAGGGTGGAGATTACCTACAGAAAGTCCAGAGAGGCAGAGTTCCTGTGTTGGACCCATTGTGAGACAAGTTGTGACTTGCCAGGATTAAGGAAAATCCAGTATATTCAAGGGAGGGTAACTATAAGTACTAGGATGATACTATATGTGATGCATGTATGGAATAAGGAACTATACTAAGTGTAAATAAACAGTTTCTATGGCATCCATTATTTTAAAGAGGTACAGGCACTACTGTTATTTGCAAGCGAGGCCTACTTCCATGAGATGATTGTGTGTATGCTGTGGATGATTTCCCCGAATGGAGGCATGTAGTTGCTAGGAAGAGTTAAAAATAGTGTTGCAGTCTCTTCTGAGCTCTTGAATTAAATTTTTTTTTTTTTTTAAATTCTTGTTTTCCCAAACAAAAGGCAACTTTCTTCCAACTGTTTAATGGTTTTGGTCACAGTAGTTAAAGTTTTGTTCAAAATTGAGCTTAATTTAAAGTTCTTTTTTCTTTCATTTTGACTACATTTTACAATTTTCTGCCCCTTTATATTCAGGTAAAGCAAAACCTGCTAATAATTAAGAGGCATATGTTTATATAGATAACATGTTGGATAGACAAGAGAACATCTCTAGCCTTTAACGGTATTTACACCATGCTATACACATTTCTAGACTTTAACGGAGATCACCTTGTAATGGTTACCATTTGATCAACATTATCTGCTTTAGAAGTCATTGCACACTCTTAAATGTATGCTGGTTGAACACTTTAGATGTATTTTAATGAGACTCAGTGCAAAGACATTGCCATGCTCAAACACATTTTTACTTGCAGGCTAAAGGCAGTATTCTTAAGTTCTGAAGCTCTATAATATACTAAGTAACTGCAATAAAAGCCACAGGAGGCAGTGTCTGGTGTGGCAGGTTGAAAATATACAGAGGAGCATGTCTGAGCAATGCAACCATTTTTTTCTCCTGTTCTAGAGATATAATCTAATCTACATTACCTTATTTAACAAGACACAGTATTGTAATACAAAAGCACTTCCATAACACTGTAAGACATAGATTGTGACCTTGGCTTTAAATGGTCTGTTGATTTTTCCTATTGAACAGATTATATTCTTTTAATGTGGTGGTGGTGAGGGGGAAAACAACTTTGTAAATGAATAATAAAAATGCTCAGAGAGTGAAGTATTCTGCTTTACTATTATATAAGCTAATATAGGGAACTGAAACACATTTAATAAAGTCGGAAAGACTGCTCTCAGTCTTTCAGAGTTAAGTGTGTGAGATTTCGAGATATTATCGCACAAGTTTTTTGATTGGTTTTTATATTGGTTTTTCAACGGAAAGATAGCCATACTTTACATTAGATTTCACCACATTGGTCTCTTTTTTAATGGGAAAATATTTTTGGTGTTAGGCTAAATGACAGGATCAACTCCATAGAAAATAATGAATTTTCACCAGCCTGAGGGTGGATAATTCTTTTGGATGATAAAATTGTGTTTGAACAGTTTACTCCATAGGAGAAAACAACAGTATTGTTAAATATAAGCTGCTTCTCCTGCATTTGCCTAGTTGAAAAAAGTGTTTGACTTTAGTAAATGTGCCCTTTTTAAAGTGTTTTTTATTTAGTTAGAAGAAAACTTGCATTTCATCCAACATGTTCAGAATTGGGAATATTTTTTTTTCTTTTTAAGGACAATCATACAAGATTTCTACTAGCTGAAATGCAACAAGTAATAACTATTTGGTCTATGTTACCAAAAGTCTCCATAGTTTATTTGTACAATGGTGGAAGTTTTACGGACTTTTGAAACATTTCTGAAACCACTAGGAACAACCCATAACATGAACATATAGTATATTGTGAACTTTATGACTAAATGATTAAAACTACATGCTACCACTTCCCAGAGAAAACTAAAAATTTAGCTAAAAAGGTAAAACGTATTCAGACACGTCACACAACTAACTTCATGGAGCCTATAAAATAAATCAAATCAATTCATTGTCTAATAAAAGCTGGGTGTTTCCTTACAACGTAAAGCAACACCCAGACAAATGATATCTTTATAAAACCATTATGCTACTATTAAAATCAGAGAATTACAAACCAAACATTAGGTATTCAAACTCAGTAGCATTACCCAAGTTTGGACAAAATGACTGCTGGTGCTAATTATAGTTATTTTTGTTGTGGTTTTGCCTTTTCCAAAATAGTAAATCTTTTCAGAAGTAAGCAGTCCATACTCTCTTCAGACTCCTCCCTCCAGAAAAGCTTTATTATTGGCCTTGGTCTGTTCCCTGACCTTGGTTCAGACCTCATTTATTTCTTTGTCTGCTTTCATTCCTCTCATTTAACTTTGACTATTCCCATGTTTACCACTTGACTTTGGCCCTGGATTCCTGCTTTTCAGTGCTTCTGACCAGGTTTGATGTTTATTCATTTGTAAGAATCTGATTTTAACACATATTTAGAACCATACCTACTAGAAGCAGTGCCTTTCCACCTACAAAACGTCATTTACAGCTACCCGCTCTAATTGCACAAGTATACATGACCTTGTGTAATGACAGCTAAGGTAAATTGGCCCAGTGGGACTGGAGTTTTGCTTGTAAATATTAGAAATGTGATGCGTGTTTCTCTCATAGAGCAAATTCTGTACACATCTAAAAGATCTGTACTGGTTCACTGCTAAAAAGGTTTAGGAAAACCCTGCCTTAGTGTGGTTATTATGGTTAATCTCTAAGCAAATGATCTCATTTAAAGTAAAGAAAAAAAAAAAGGGGTCGATAAGCTGGGAAACAGAGTTGCTGTAACAGGTGTAAACATGGCTGTGAATTTCAGTGCATCTTCTTTATAGGGGCACTATAGTGCCAGTATAACTGCACACATACATATAAAACTCCTTTATTGTAAGCCAATCGCTCACACAAATAGTAAAAAAAAAATGTTTAGGGAAGAAATAATACTTGCCATTTGTTTCCCTCTTTAGGTCTAATGAGAGCTGACTTTTTGTCCTCCCCCTTTCCTTCTTGCAAGTTAGGCAAATGTGAGAAGAAATGGCTGTCTAACTTCTATTGGTTAAGCAGTGCGCCGACCTTTAGGCCTCTTCAATCAAGCTTGTTTACATTCTTGGAATGCACAAGATTACAAAGGCTTGGGCTTGGGAAAGTTGTGCGCAGGTGTTAAAAGTAGTAAGTAGGAAAAAAAATGTCCGAGGGAGGGTACATTTTCCTGGAAAACTGTCTGGGACAAGTCACAAACACGTTTCCTGGTTCGGGAGTTTTCCAGTGTATTTTAATAAATCATCCGTTGTCACATGAAACAACTACTGGGGAGAAATGCTTCTCTCTAAGGTATAGTACTGCATAAGAAAAGATGTAATCTGACTATAGTTCTCCTTTAAGTTTTTGTGGTAGTTTGAAAGTTGTAGCAACTGGTTGCAGTTGGAAGTAGTAACTACTAATTGAATTGCATTAAAGAACAGACTCCACTCGCAGTTACTGTTGCTGTTGAATTTGCCAGTGCAAAATATCCCATAAACATGATAAATAACAGCAAATTTGTAGCAGCTTCTGAACTGCACAAATTGTCAGTGTAGACTAGTTCTTACAGTGCAAATTTCTGCCTTACAAAATCAAGGGTTATAGGTAAATTCTCTTGGTTATAAATCACTATGTGAAAATGTCCAGATAAGCAAAACCCTTAAATGGTTAATGACAATTTTCTTTTAAGATCAGAACAGTTTTGGATATGGTCAACAAAATACATATATATATATAAAAAAAAAAATACTACCGAAATCATACAGTCAAAAAAATTTAATGTTAAAATTAAAAACAAAATTAGTTTGTAAAATGTTTACCTATATATGATATGCTTCCTTCCAGGACATAGAAATTCATCACCATTTAAATGTAACAATATCAGCAATTGAATAAAATAAAAAAACACATTGAAATTATAGATTTTATTTCATAAATGATTTACTCATGCAAACTGTACTTCAAATGATACTGTACAGTTCGTGAAATGCTAAATTCATATATCCAAAACTGTAAAGTACAGACATAAGTGACAGGTCTGAGAACTACAGTTGTCAGTTCTCAATTCAAATTCTCCATTTGCTGAACACAAATTCGCTATTCTGTAACATCATAATTAACACCATTCAGCAAGAAATTTTTTTCTTCATACTAACAAGTTGCAATTTACAGATGAAACAAATTTAGAATAACAAAAACCTGAACGTATAAATAAAATGGAGATATTTGTATTAGAATTCAGATGATTATGAAATGCAAATCCATCTTTTCCTTGAAATTTAAAGCTTTCCTGCATAATTCACATTTTGTACCACTGAGGTTTATCATCATTTAACGAAAATAAAATATTGAAAATCCCTTCAATTCCAAGAAGATGAGAGGAAAGAAATGTAGTGCGTTGTTCTCAGATAAGAATTATTACTACTTCATAGAGTGATTAGCCCACTCTTGACAATAAAACATGAAATATGCACACTGATTTATTTAAAAACCTTTTGTATGCAGAACCCAATCTAAAATATTCAATAAATTAATTAATTTAGATTAAAAATATACACATTTAAGATGCAATTGAAGGATTTTGGGTTAGAGATGTAAATCAAAATGATTGTGGCCAAAAATACATTTCTGATATACATAACTGATTCTTGCAAAACAGATGTGGTTCTAAAACCATGTAAACACTTACTTTATGAGTGAGTCTATTTAAAATATTGCATTTTGAATCAGAATAGACAATGGCACATCGAGAAGACTGTATTCTAAAGACAACTGGATAGTGAGAATGTGTACCCTACAATCATCTCCTCCATTATAAACAACATCATGGAATGTTAGTTAGCAAACATAGAGGTTTGTTTTTAGCCTGCAATCACCTATAAACCAGCGTAATATTGAAGGCATCTTTAAAACATTCAAACATAGTCTGCTGGCAGAACAAATTCATTCTCACTATTATCAAACCCTTCCCGAATCCCCCAGACACACACTCAACTTTATATTAACATTTGCAAGATAGATACTGTTTTTTGTTCACAAGAAAGGTATCAAAATTTTTCTACGGAAATATGACATTGCTTGCACAATGATTAAGTACATCAGCTCTCAAATACAACAAACAAAATATGTTTTGTGTTGTCCAATGTATGCTTTTAGGCTTTCTGGCAGTCATACTCATGGTAAACGTTAGGTTTGGAGGCTAGTGAAGCACATAAATATGCAGAATTTCTGAAACTATTCTACTTGTTACTATTAAGCTATCACTGCACAGTATGGGTTTTCACTATTTTAAGTAGGCTTGCCAAAAAAAGCACTAAAATGAAAAAAAAATTGCACTTGACTACATCTCAAAATAAAGAGCAAATAGTTTCTCTTTAAAATACATTACAGCTCTGGTAAGGTGGTAGATCTATAGCAAGTTCATTAATTTATCTATAAGTCACATGAATTGTGCCGTTTCAAATAAATTTTTTGAAACAAAAAAAAAAAAAAGTTCAACGTTGAACAAATATTTATAAAGTTTCTCCAAAGAATCTCCTTCTCCTAATGTGCAAAATAAAGGCAAAAATATTAAAAGCAAAAAGATCTAAAGCAAAAAAGATCTTCTCTTTCTTTCTCCTGCCTAGTGCATTGTGACCTTATTAAGAAGGTCAAAAGGGACTATGCAGAACTTTGGTATAAGTGTCTCAAAGCATTCACAGGGCAACTTCTATAGTGAGACTTTCCACATTTCATTCTCTTTCTTTAAACAAGAGTACCAAGTCCTTCCATATTTAAACAGGATGTTACGTCATGGGAAAGAGACCAGTAAGTTTTCTGCAAAAATCAGTGAAAAAAGAAAAAGAAAATGAATAAAACCTGCTCTTCAGTGGTTATTATTGAAAAAAAAAATTAAAAAAACTAAGGTTTTAGGCTTTTTTCTTTTTACAATAAACCCCCAAAACAAGCACTGGCCCTTCGATGTTATGCCTTCTAATGTCATCAATGACTACTAAGACTCGGTGCAATGGAGATGATTTCGATCAACTTCCTGATGACTGAGCCGTTGGCGGAGCCATTACAACCTCTGAGACTGTTGGTTCTGTACTCTGGTCTGCCATCTGGGTGAGAACTGATGTTGCTATTGCCTCTGCCATTGATGTAGAACTGACGCCATTGGAAGTGCTGACTGAACTATGCTGAATAGCTTCAGCCTGTGGGCTGCTAGGCATCGACAGGTCTTCTGAGCTCTCATCTTTTTCAGCATCTGTTAAGAGAAAGTTGAGAAAAATTGAAAACGAGCATGTAACCCACCGCATTAGAAAACAAGTAACACAAATTCTATATTATGTTTATATAGAACAGCATAACTAAATTATCATAGTTACCCTTCATATGAGATGAAATACAGGCCTTACTGACAACCACTGGCTTATACTCAACTTGGCATTCCAGCTGCTAGCACCAAACTTATCCTACTGTTTGCATTTGTATAAAGAGGTTAAAAAAAAAAAAAAAAAAAAAAAAAAAAAAAATCAAAAATACATTTACATATGCATTCCACTTGGGCACATCCCACTGCAAAGTTCCATCCCAATTTATTACTATAAAATCTCATTCACTGTAGCCACTATACAGGTGATTGTATATGAGTGCAGAATCAATGGCAGTGTATGTATGTATGTATATATAATTTTATTTATAAAGCACCATAAATTTATGCAGCGCTGTACAATTCAGTAATACAAATATAGTACAGACATGGGAAAAGTACATTATACAATACAAGTAAAATATCACAAGATTACTTCAAATTGTCTGCCAGGACAAACAGCAAAATCGATTAAATGGAGAATGTTAAGTTAAAGAAGCAGAATAATACACCTAATGTCTCAAAAACAATAAGGGTAATACTTCTAAAAGTCTAAATGTTTTTTGACTTGGTAAAGATGGTGAACATTGCCAATATATTGATATCCCCATTTTCACAGATTTATAAAGCCATTCAGTTTAATTTATTTCCTGATTTAAACAAGGGAAACACTAATTATTCCCTAGGGAGTAGGTCCCGTCACTTTTCCATACTCTGATGAGTTTTTTGTTCTGGGAAAAAAGACCGCCTATATTGAGGTCAGTAAGCAATAGAAAGAGAACCACATTGAAAACGGTGCAATGTGTGCAGATTTTGATGAATTTGATGAATTTACATTCTTCTCTATATCAATGTTTTTCCAAATCTGGCAATTTTTTATCCCCTTTTTATAAATCAGCGTAACAGAAAAGTTTAGCAAATAGAAAAATAGTGTTGAAAAGCTCCAAAACAAGATGAAAAGGTCAAATGATCATTATAGATTTCCCCCATAAAGGGTTACATAGAAAACAAGGAAGCAGCTCCTCTAAAACATCATTATAGTACCAGATCTACAACTGATTAACCAGAACTTCATTAAACCGTATGCTGATCTAATATTTATGGTTTGGGGGAAATGTTTTACCCATAAAACATTAGTAACAAAGTAAACTAATATGTTCTAACAAATGAATGGGTCTGAATTCAGGAAAGGCTTTCATCTAACATTCTGAAGCACCCGAAATGAAATGTAAAATAGCCTTTTCCCATACAGACATTTCGTTTAGTTTCCCAATTTAAATTAATCATAATGGCAATTCTCAACTGCCATTCAAAAACATAGACTCATGACAGTAAATCAGTTTTTTGCGCAGCATCTTTGAATGAGATAGTTTGCCAGCGGGGAGAATTGTGGAGAATTATCGGCCTTGTCAACTGGGGTGAAGAGGCGTAAAATAGAAAAGCAGTGCCCAGAACCCAACCTAAGCAGTTCTACCAACTATATATTTTGGGGTCGGGGGTACTGTGCAATTAAAAACATGAACATTAAATGGATTGTTCATGCAGGAATTCAGTTTAGTATATTGCAATGGTACTTTCATTCTCTGGATTTTGGCTGATCTTACTATTTTTGGGTCTACTTTTTTATTTTACTTTCGCTTTGTTTACACTGATCCGCAAAATTTTTTAAAATTTTATTTCATTTAGAATTCTTTTCTGTAACTGATTTTCTATCCCAGCCCTATGCCATTGTTCTTCCAGTCTGTACTGAACTCAGTAGCTAATTTCTAGGTTAATGAACCTTAGCAACCAGAAGATCATTAAAAAAAAGAACAAAAACGTAAAGAGAAATACAAAAGTTGTAAACAAAATTTTAAATAGTTCTAAAACTGAAAAAAAGAAAAGAAATTACAATACAGACTCTCTTAGAATACCACCATCTATAACATATAAATATTAATTGCAAAGAGAAAGCCTTAATGTTTAATTCCAACATAAGACGCCCATATTTCTCTTTCATTCTTACCAATTAAAATTCAATGGTCCATATATAATGAGATAAATACTTTCACCTTGCTTTAGGGATCTGATAAGGGAATCTTACCTCCTGTAATTAATAAACAGCTAATTTATATAGTAACAAATAAAAAAACAAGACTGTAAATCTATGTATTTTTACTTATTCAGTGACAATAAATAATCTAATCTATAATTCTGTCACATTATGTACACCAAATAAAACAAAAAACCTGATTTATAAATCAAACTTTGCTTGCACTATTTAGACCTACATAAAATGAATTCAGATTGTAATTAATAAACTTCATTTACTTTAATATGCCTTCTCTGTATACTGAGAAAAAAAGTCCAAACCTGTGCAACGAAGGGATTAAATGCCATAACCACTGACTGCCTGGATGGGACTATTTTATACATTTCTCACATCTATTTCAAAATAAATTGTGGTCAATTTTGTGCTTGCATGACAAGATATATTTTCTTACTATGTAACTCTTTTTGTTAGGGCACAGCATTCCTGGCTTTGTGACTGAGAAACTAGTTATTAATTGTATAATATTAATACCATTTGAACCTTCATTTCCATTAGTGCAGCCTGTTGAATCTTTTAAAGCATTAATTAGCTTAATCATTGAGATAATTTTGTGAAACAATTTTTTTTTTTTAAATATAAATACTGGATATAACATGTACATTGTAAATTAGTAGATCAGAAAAATCCTGTGGGATCATGACAAATAAAATATTTTGGTATGATAGTATTACCTTAATATTTTAATTAAAACAGATTATTTTACCGTAATTCTGTCTTTGCATTATAGAATGGGCTAGCCGCTAGTGAATAATTACACCCAACAAAGACAAATTGTATACCACACAACTGTCGTGCATGATGAACCCACTTTAGGTTGCAATTTCTAAAGATCTGCTAGCTCTAATGACTTAGGAATAACATAGTGAGGTAATGGAGTACTTATTGGCTGTGTCTGGAACCTCTGTCACTGTTGTCTGGCTTTACTTAGCTTCAGTTAATCGGCTAGCATATCTACTAAACTGCTACCTGTTAAAAGGCCTTGCAGTAGTATCCTGCACCTAAGAATATTCAACATAAAATATTACATGAATAGTAAATTATACTGCTGTACATTTCTCAAATTTTTCTGTATCATTTTCTTGGCTGAAATAGATATTTGTCGTAGGAGGTAGGGCTTTGTTGGCAACAAGAAAACAATATACAAAGAACAGTAAGTGCAACTGCTGGGGATTTTTTTTTTTAAATTTGTTACAAAAAGAAACTTTAGAAAAGAGGAAATCTTCCCACTGATTATTCTATTTCTTTGACACTGAAGTAAGGAAATTAGCCCTTAATGTACTGCATACTTATTCTGCTGTTTCCATAAGCTAGAACTGCTTTTACTAAAGAGGATCTGATACAGTGCTGTCCGTGACAATTTTATGTGTAAACAATCTTCATTTCACATTAATTAAATTGGTGAGGCAAACCCAGCTATTCTTCCATTGCAAATATAAAATAATTTTCAGATTTATCCTTCTGTGTATCCATTAACTGCAGAACTGATAATTGTAACACCTGACTGTAATGATGTGCACGCTGGAGAATAAGTAACGTTTAGAGTCTAAATACCAACAGCTGTTTCAGGGATCCACACATTAATTGGGCTCACTGCTCACATATCTAGCACTCTAGACTACTAATTCATTCACTTTAGAGTTGAGCCAGTAGACACTGATATACTGGAAATATGACTGCTATAATAACCAAATGTATTGAATATGTACACAGATCATAGAATGTTTACTGGTAATACAAATTTTGGAACTGGAGTCTTGTCCCTGCAATTATATTATACATGTATTTTGTAGAAGGAGTGCAGAAAGAAGATGCTGCTTTAGTAATTTACCTGGTATTCAGGATATATTCTTAACATATGTGTAGCCAATACAACTTGTATCAAACAACTATTCAGAACAGCTTTTAAAATATTTCCACTACAGCACCTTTTTAAAAAAAATTATTATTCAACAACTAATGATAAAAAGGTCATGGCTTAGATCTTGGTCTACTAGATTTCGGCAGCCAAAAATATTTCTACAATGGTAATGAAGATAGGGCAAAAGATTAAGATGATTATTCCCAGTGTGATGCTACTGATTTACCTTATTATACAAGGGCTAAGTAACATATGGAGCAATTCTCCCCTACATAATATATAAGCAGCTAAGAAACAGTGTGATCAAGGTGTGTATTTTAAAGTAAGCCAGACATATTTTATCAAAACAAACAAACAAAAAAAAAACACAACATCAGTTTTTTTAATATGAGGATTCCTACAACAAAAAATTAAAAAAGGCTACCTACTGCACATCAGTATCAGTGGGTTTACTGCTTAGCAAAATCTTTATTTATGTGGGGATTCCAAATATATTTTTTTGTAAAATAAAGATATAAAATAGCATAGTCATTTAGTCATATGATTTAACATGTTTTTGGATTCATTACTCAGCAGCCCCCATGTGCTACATCAGATCACATCATCACGCTTTGCAATAGAGTCAATGTGCATGTAATATAAATCATGCCATTAAATCCAGCGTAGAAAGGTTGGGGGTGGGGAATAACAGAAAGGATATTTCAGCAAACAATGCATGCTTTACTTGTTCTTGTAAGGATCCATTCTACATTCTGTGGATTTATCAGATGAGAAGGATAATAGCCTCATCCTAGCAGCAATCATTGTTAATACCATTCTCCAGCATATGCCTGTGTTGTTCCAGGTTATTGCAAAATGTTATTCTCTACCCTGTCAAATGACTTTGCATCCATGTAGTATGATTTATCAGCTCAGAAATGACAAAATCAGCGCTCTAAATATATATGGCAATAGAAAGTTGCATTTACCTCTCAATTCTTTTAAATTAAAAAATATTGCCTGCTCTGATAAAACAGCTTAAAATGACTACAAGTAAAGATGGAAGCTATTAAGTTTTATCGCAAGCACCTGAGGAACTGTTTGCATGCAATTCAAAATGTTTCTTTATCCTCCTGAATTACTGACACTGGCAAATTAAAATAAAGTGGCTGCATATGGCAGAAACAATCTTCACATTTACAAATATCCTGGAATATCATTAAATCATAAAGGAGAAAGCTGTGTGTTATATATTATGAATGCTGCCTAATGCATTCCCAGCTTTGTTATTTGTTACAAATTTGTGTACCAGGGACAAAATTGGCCATTTATTCTACAGCAGCAGCTGGTTGAAACACTATATCACAGCCAAAAAGGGAGCACGGAGAGAGCACAATTAACCTTTACAATGCTGAAAAGGTAAATGAAGTTACGCTAGCATAAAAGGACTATGTTATTAGTAAACACGGAATACATGGAAAGACTTTTTTGGCATGTGTCATACAGTGGATCAGTTGCTAACGGAACAGAAAAAGGATTTCAGTAGGAGGTCAAAAATTAAACATGTGACATTTGTGACAATGTAGAACATCCAAACTAATGAATCAATTATCTAAGATGAGATAATGTTAAAAAGCAAGTCACACAAATAAAACATTGATGAAAATTACACACAAAGGAGCATATTATCAAGGGGTGAAAGAAACGAATTAAGGAGCATTTAGCCAGTCTGCTTAGCCAGAAAAACAATGATGCCCGCTGGCAGTACTGGATCTTGTGGTCCTGTTCTTACAATGATGCCCGCTGGCAGTACTGGATCTTGTGGTCCTGTTCATTTTACCCCTTGCTACACCATGCCCAAAGTAACGTTAGATTCCTGCGTACGTTAGGAAACCCTGACAAGGTTCTTGCATTTCGCTAGTCAGTAGGAAATATATTTTTACAGCTTATCTAATCACAGCACCAGTGAAAGTCAGTCTAGGGAATATTTGTTTAAGCTTTAGTAAAAGAACAGTAACGCCAAAAAAAAATTAGTTACTATACATTCAATTTCCCAAAATGATAAATTGCATATATAAAATATGTTTTTCAGCTATTTCGCTTTAAAAATTGGGCTTTCTGGGTCATTACCTTAATATGTATTATCTAAAGCAACATAGAAACTATGGCACTGGTTGAGGTCTGATTAACAAATACAGACAACATGCCTGCTATCAGGATTAACGGTAGTGTTCCAAGTTCCAGGTCATGACAATCATATAGGAAGTTTTACTTTTTGGTGTTACTGGACCTTTAACTAAAGATAAAAATGGAAGCTAGAGGGAATGGCAACACTAAAGGGATCCAAAATGCTAGTATCCAATGAGCAGAACAGCAGAAATACTGCTATTATGGTAAGCAAAGGTAAGTAGGCAGGCACTGGTATTATTAAAGCTTGATAAAAAGCCAGTAGGAATTCATTGTATTGCTTTCTGTGTTTTTATGTATACTGATAGAAGCCATGTTGTTTGTTACACAGACCATATCATTCAAATTGTTTTATATAGAACTTTATAAAGTACATATTTGGGAAATGCCCCAATTTTTAAAGTTAAATATCATACTTTAAAAGATACAAATTATAATTTGTGAAGGCACAGATTCAATATACATTAACTATAAATACATTTCAAGCAGATTAATATTTTGGCTTTACTGTCCTTTTAAAGCTGCTACTTGTTAAAGCAAAGGTAGAACTACTGCCCCTTGATTGTTTTTTTTAAATACCTGGTATATTCACCCCCTAATAAACCACCCCTTCAAAGTATATCTACAAACAGAACAGGGATGGAGGAGTGTTTCATGTAGACTGGGATAAATTACATTATCTGCACTCATTTTTATTTTAGGAGAATATTTATCAAATGGCAACAAAGGTACCCTTGTTGCAGGATAAATTTCAGTTTTATCAGAAATCCCCATTTCTGGCATATCTTTTTGTCATGCCTACATTACTGTGTTTTTTTGTACCATTATTTACTATTGGCTCCTTTAACTTAAGGGCCACTGGCAAAACCAGTAAGGAAAATAGCAGAGACCGGTGTCACAAAGTGAATGACTAAAGAGATAAGTGTTGTGCCAATAGTGGTTATATACTGTGTTCATAAGTCAGTATTATTAATGTAAAACAGAGCATATTATATAGAAAATAACAATATTTTAACCTATAACTGATTCATTCTTGTAAATATATATAAATCAGATTGCTAGATACTTATTTAAAACAAGAAGAAGAAAAGAAAACGAGTTTAAAGCCTTATATAATCTAACACTAAGTTAAAAATTAACTCCATCATTCTCTGAAACAGGTAAAAAGTTATAAATGTATGTGCAACGCTTAATTAGATGGTATACACATTTACTAATTGTATTAATTCGCTCTATTGGAACATTTAACCAAGGAGCAATACTAAACATTTTCAATACGAAAATAACAAATGTCACAATGATCGCAACCCTTGTTACATATGCCACATGTATTCTTGAATATTTCACTAAAAATAGGGCACTGAGCAGGTGTTTGTGTATGCAAGAAAATATCTTAAGTCAGAAAAGAGAAACAAAACCAAAATATAGTTAAATCAATAAAAATATAACGTTAAAAGGTAACATTTTATTAGGTTATTCTTGATTGATTAAGAGGTGACGCTTTGGAAATCTGATACAACTATATCATAAGGATGCTTCTTTGCACATTCCGCTGAACATTTCAGTGATAATAGCAATGTACTGATCCCCTGTTTGCACCATAGTAATTACCATTTGCACACTGATAATTACCAACTTTTTTCCTTTTTGTTCCCTTATTGATATCAATACTGCTGCTTCAGTGTTTGATACCCTTTTCAGATAGGAAAATGGATATAAAAATGGACAGAATCATGCTGGTTTCTGCCAGTAGTAAGCTGGTATCAAAATTGCATGTCAAAAAGTGTAAAGAAATGTAGTCTTTTTAACCCTCTTACTCATTTAGCTATAACCAGTTACAAAGATGACTGCAAAAATACTATATAAACAAATCTCCTTTAAAATCCAAAGTGTTAAAAAAAACTTGTTAAGCTTAGAGAAACTTGCACTGAACTTAATGTGCAGCAAGTTTACTTATTCAAAAAAAAAAAAAAAAATAAAAAAAGGAATGTAGAAAATAATTTTATTTAAATACTATTCAAGCTTATGCAGCAATAACCTTGCCTTATTTTCATTATTTAATATTAAACACTAGGAGTGTGTGTGACTTCAATATTAATGGTAACACGGTTCATTTTGGCAGTATTTCACTGATGTAGCCCAAGGCCATGGGTAATGGAACATTACTCACTATGATAGCCAGATTTCTTCTGCATCGCGGTTACAGGGCAATCTTTATGAGCCAGAAGAAGCTGTTTCAGCTGCGCCACTTCATTTCTCAGCAGGGTGACTTCATTCTAGAGGAAAAAGGGGAAACTTTCTGTTTAGAACCAACTGGAACAAATCCTCAAAGTTCACTAAAAAGTGCTATTAGTTCCGGGCAAGGCTGCAATAAGATCAACTAAACTGTGCATTCGGTGTGAAATACTGCAATCATTTGTTTATCCACTTTTCTATTCCTAGATATATACATACATACTGCTTGCAAAAAAAATAAAACACATGTGGAAAAAAATACCATTAGGTCAACTGGGTTTGGTGTGGAGCACAATTCAAATTTAGAATATATAAATCATTTGTATATGCTCATCCATAATTTGTATGACATAGATCTGTATCTAGGAAGCCAGTAGTATAAGAATATAAAAGCATAGTTAGATTGTTTAAGGGTAACAAAAATCAAGACAGTAAACTGTTAGTCCTTTCTTCAGAATGTCTCACTGTAGGTTTAATAACTAGTAATTTTTAGAATTTCTAACTAACCGCCAATAAATTCCATGTTGGTTAACACCTTATGGGCCTGCACAACATACCCTGGTATGCAATTATTATGGGAGATTTCAAAGGAAAGTTATTTTTAATAGGGAAAATATGGCACAGCTCCAATGGGTTAATTTTCCAATAAAATGTTTACGAGCTGTTGAAAACTGGCTGCAAACTGAAAGTAAATCATTACAGGAGATGGCACAATATCTACAAGCAAAATTGACTGTACACACTGAGTTTTGCATAAAAAATAATTGAAACCTATGAAAGCATGACCAAAAATAGGCAATAATTTTATTTAGATATTGTGTTGTGTTCACACTATTATTATTTGTTTGCAACGTGCAATTTCTCTACTTCTCACTGCAACACATGATTGGATGAATACAAGCATTCTATCTGCATATGAAGTTAGTGAGGACATTTACTTATTTAACTTTACAGTCTGAATATATCAAATAGAGACAAAGCAAAAAGAGGAGTGTGGAGCACTCATTTTTATCTAATTAAATGTTTTATTCAGAATCTTACTTTATTTTGTACTTCAGCATTATACCATTTGTATAGGCTTTAAAAACTCCCAGACCACCCATCACATAATGAAAGAGATTCCTCTAAAAACTTTTACTGATGTTAATGGCTTTGGGAAAGGGTCTGCTGGGCAAGATAACCTACCTACTCACAATCAAAATAAGCTGATACTGGTATGTTTCTTCCCTATATCACAGACTAAAGTTTAAAGTTGCTGTAAAAATATTTTCGGCTACAAGAATCTCCTTTCTTTGAGATGGCAAATGCGTGGAAGGAACACTAAAGGCTCAGAATGAATATCTCTAATCATCCAGACCAGGGATTATTCACTAAACTCCAAACTGTTGCATACAGGTGTGAATTCGACTGTCGCAGTTGCATTTTTATAATGAGAATATTGTCGCAGTCGAGACTTTATTATGGGAAAATTGTCACAATCTTAACATTAAAAAATTGTCGCGACTTTACAATGGGGAAATTGTAGTGGATTGGATATGGGAATCCGCTGCTTGCAAATTCGACAGTCGAATACGCACCTTAGTGTATAAGGGTGAAATTTATTAAACTTGGAAAGACAGTTCTGGGTATTTCAGAGTTTACCGAGTGAAATCTCACAAGATGTTTTTGAGATTGAGTTTTTCTATCTTGATTTTTCCAAAATTTTTCAATGTAAAGGTAGCCATGCTACTAATTTAAAGTATGGCTGCCTTTCCATCGAAAATGTAAAAAAAAAAATAAAGATCGAAAAACAAAAAAAAATCTCACAAGAACAATGCAAGATTTCACTTGGTAAACACGGAAAGACCCAGAGCGGTCTATCCAAGTTTAATAAATTTTGCCCCAAACTCAAAACAATAAAGAAATTAAAAAAACAAAACAAAAAAAACTGGAGCTAAAAATATGGTTAAAAATTACCAGTAAGGTAAATAACATTTAATAACAAGGCAAAATACTAGAAACTTATATGTATAAGCTATATGTAAAATGATAAAAAATACAGAATTAAATTATGTCCAAGCATTTCACCATGGATAAATATGCCCCCAAAGAAAACTTTTAATTCTGGCCTAACAAAACTTTTTTTATCAATTCAATGAAAAGAAAAATTGAATAATAAAAAAAATGTAAACAGTAATTAATTAATTCTACTTAGAAAAGTAGTGGCATATGCTGCTATAGGCCATACCACAAAATTTATACTGGGTCCCCCACCTTTATTAATGTACATGAAATTACCCATTTCCAACCACGGAGTGGCAGCTGTGTGCCCTTCCCTTCCATGGACCCAATTGTAGCAGCTGACCCCACCCCCGTCTCTATAGTACATAGCATTATTAAAGGAACAGTGGTCTAATTCTACCTAGGTTTTTGGACCACATTACACATAGCTGGTTTTGCAGCAGTTAATGCCAGGTTGCACAAATACGGTAAGATCTTTTACTGGCACTTAATCCTTTCAAGAACAGAATATGTATGTGCTGCAGATATGCATTTCTCTGTCCCTGTGAATTTCATTTACTTAGTGTTCAGAAGAATTGTTCAACAATGTGGAAAAAATAAGAGCAGGGGAAATTGCTTTTCTAATACTTTGTAAAATAAATGGACACTCATTAAAAAAAAAGTCATTTATAAACATGATTGTAATTTCAAGAAAGAACATACAGTACTTTCTGGGACCGATAAAACTGTGGGTACATCCTTATTTTTTTGACAAATGTGTATACTTAACATAACACTAAGTTATCAGAGATCCTTTATATGGAAGAAAAAGTTGCCTGACTGCTATTGGTTAAGCAGCGTGCTGACCTTTTGGCCTCATTAGCCATGCTTTGTTTACATTCCTGAAATGCAGGAGATTACAGAGGAAAGCTAACTTGTGCGCAGGCGTTAAGTACTAAGTAGGGCAAAAATGTCCAGGGGATGGTACCCTTTCATGGAAAACATCACACACACACACACACACATTTCCTGGAGTGGGAGTTTACCAGTTCTTCCTAATCATTCATTCTGTTTCAGATGAAACATCTACTTGGGAGAAAAGCTTCTCACTAAGGTATAGCACTGCATACTGTATATAAAGATGTAATCTGAGTATAGTTCTCCTTTAGTTATGCCTAATACCCATACTTTAATACGTCAGCAATGGTGTAATGTCCAATCTCTGTACAGGTAACATGCACATTTAAGGTAGTATCAATCTTTGTGTCTTGAATCTAATTGTAAATGCATAAAAAAAATCACTTCTGAAGGACCCTAGAGGCATGAAGAAAGCAGATTCACCACTACTTATTCACTAAACAGCTCATTCCCTTTATGAAGGAGTGAACAGTGACAGATACAAATTCAACAACGCCCGGCGAATTTGCCCTCTGATGAATAAGCCTTCAAATCTATTAAGTAAGCAGAATGCACTATGCAAGTTTTTGCTGCTATACAATAACTGTCAAAAACTTGCCAGATATCATAAGGTATGCATATAATATATTCTATCTCCAATATAAGTTACTCCTAAAATTGTTTGTGGTCTAAATTATTATGCTAAAGCCTGATCTCCAAACTTATTACTTTTACTATTAAATGCAACGTAAAAGTAATCATGGGTCATTACTGCCCACTATGCTGATCAGCTTTGCCAGCATGTCAAGTGAAGAGTTATTAAGGAAATGTAGGATTGATTAATGTGCTCACATAAAGAACGGTTTAATTATTTCTTTGACATTCAATTTTCTTTACAAGTCATTTTGTTCTTCACAGCCAATGGTTTCGCTGTTGGCAGACAAAGAGAAATTTTGTTCTTCTGAAATAGCCGCCAACATGGCCATTTTAACTCTTCCCTGCACAGTTGTAGATAGATGTATTATTAGAATTTAACAAGTTATTTTTAATTTACTAGAAAATGTGTACATACAACTGCTTTTTTTATCTCACCGAAGCAGCTATTAGTGTAACCATATAGTGGTACTACAAGTATCCTTATCTACCTTCCATAAATGCTTGAAATCTTCTTTTTTTAAATTGCATTTTCATCAATATTCTCTAAAATTATAGGCTGCACCCTAACGCCTAAATACTGGTAGGAGGGAAGCCACAGTTCTTTGCTATTGCAACATTTTAAAATATGACCTCACTGCACCTAAATCTATCTCAGACCATATAATGCCACTTGTTCTAACCCTACAAACATGATATTCTATCGTTGAAAGAACTTGTTATAGGAGAACTATAGTTAAAATCCATATTTACCTGATGGATCTAGCAGTAGTACACTAAGTGTACTGTTACTAGATCAGCATTCATCTCACAATCCTCAACCCAGGATTGTGAGATGAATGCATCACCACTCCTCCCCACTTCCTGGATATGTATAGAACATGGGACGCGTCATAGGCAATGCCCCCTGCTTGTTTTCTTAAAGTGCAGCTGCAGATCGAAATAAGAAATCATTCTGCTACTGCGCTTTAAGAACATTTTGCCAAAACGAAATCAGGTAAGATAAGTATGGACTTTAACTATAGCTCTCCTTTAAAACAAAACAATTCAATGGAAAGTGCGTTGGCTTGGTGGTTAGCATTGCTGCCTTGTAGCGCTGGGTTCAGGGTTCAATTCGACCCTGCACATCATCTGCATGGAGTTTGGATGTTCTCCCCACACCTGCGTGGATTTCCTCCCACAATCCAAAAACAAACATCTGTGTCCAAGTCTAAGGTGGTGAATTACCCCCTATGTGTTTGTGATTGAATAGAAAAACTAGATTGTAAGTTCCATGGGGCAGAGACTGAAGAAAATGATGAATCTCTGTAAAGCACTGTGTAATAGATCGGCGCTATATAAATGAATACATACATAAAATTACAATTTTTTTTTGTGCCAGTTATTCCTATCTAGTACATGCAAAACAGAGAAGATGAAATACTGTTATTTTTTTTTTTTATTCTAAGAAAGGTTCCAACTGCATAAATCTTTAATGTTTTTTTAATTAAAAACCATACCTAACATTTTAGTTTTAGAGCCTTTGCTTTCATTTAAGCTGTAGACTAGTTTATGCCTAAAAAGGATAGTGAAAATCTTAATTAGAGCGGTGTCTGAAAACTTAATTGAAATCTTAACTCCTTGCATATGTGGAGAAGTACATTTCCTGCAGGGGCGAAATTTATTAAAGGCGAAGTGATCGATCGTTTGAAATTTCGATCAAAATTTCAAAATTCGATCGATCGAAAATTTACGACTTTAATAAATTTTGCCCCACTGGTGTTCATAGGTCTTCTAACATCTAAATCTAAATTTGCAGAAAAGTCAATGATTCTTGATCTAAAGGATTCAGGCTTATTATTTACAACAATCAAAGTAAAGTACTGCTAAGGCTCAACACCATCTGAAGCTTTATCAGCCATAACATACTAGTTTAAATAAGGAGTGTCCCATATAAATTAGACAATGGGACATTTTACCTTACAGCAAAATTTACCCTCCATGTCCATGCAGAATTGAACAGAAGCTCCTTAGCCCCTCCCTCATGCTAGACCCCAGGCTCAGATAATTACTGTGTATGTGCAGCTGTTCTGCTGCCTAAACAGCACAAAGGGCACAGCAAGGGGAGGAGCTAAGGAGGAGGAGCAGCAACACACTGTTATGCTAATTCAAACCAGGGCACTATAACATAACATAAGACCACTGGAAAGCTTTAGAGTCCCTTTAAGGTTTCTTAGTCGCTCTCCTCTTCTTTTGTTAACATATCCCATGCAGTAAACAGCAAAAATGATTTATTCTTTGTTATGAAGGTGGTTTTTGTTCCCCATAACTCAAAGTAGATATACATATGCAAGAAAAAATATTTTCTCCTATGCAATCATACAAATTGGATATAGCTTTTCCAAAATTTAAATAAAAAAACCCCCATTATTCCACTTTGTTTTACTTTCAATGTAATATCTCTGTAATTATCAAGCTTATTAATTCTATAAAGCTCTCTAGACTGATAAAAACAAAAGCACACAAGGACTGTGCAAAGGGCAATGGCACAGTAGACTCTGATTATTCACTAAGGGGCAAATTTGACTGTCAAATTCGCAAACAGCGGATTCCCATAGCAAATCCTCTACAATTTCCCCCATTTTAAAGTCGCGACAATTTCCCCATAAGTCGCGACAATTTTCCCATAATAAAGTCGCGACTGCGACAATATTCTCATTATAAAGATGTGACTGTCTTTATCTGGCGAATTCGCACCTATACGCAACAATTCGGACTTTAGTGAATAACCCCCTTAGTTGCAAGTGGTATGTGTCAAATAGCAGAAAAAAGACGCTAAAAACATAGGGGGGAATTCAGCAAGCTCCGA
>WMED01001362.1:0-26432 GCA_019650415.1 Pipa parva
ACACTACGCGCCTCACTTCAGAGCTTCCTGAATTCCCCCCTTACTCTGCTGAATGATAAGACCTAGGGCAGGTAGAGTGTGCAGATTTGGCTTTGAACAAGTTGACTAAGCCTGAGGCTTTAGATCTCCATGAATGTTGATAGCTGTAAGCTCTGAGTTACAATGTAAATTCATTTATATTTATAATAAGATTTTAATACTTTCCTAATGTGAACTCTGAGAAAGGATTCAATTTTATAAGTTGGTCAGACTCTTGACCCTGGAGAGTCAGATTGCCTGTATCTAATATAATTTGGCATTGTGGTCAATGAGGTGCAGGTCCATGGAACATTCTAGTTCTAAAGTTGGTTCTAAACTTTGAAATGGAAGTGGTTCAGTAATGCCTTATTAAAGAGGTTTCAAAAATGCATGCAATATTTATAAACAATTTCAGTTACAAACATGGATAATTCATTTTGAAGATGTATTTCATACATATTAATACTGAAGAAAATGTCCTCCTTTTAAACTTAAAGCAAACAGAAAATCTACTTGCAGTTGGCTATGTTAATGCACCCTGAACCTCTGGGTTATAAAGGGGGATGTTTATAAAAGTCAAAAAGTTTTTTGACTTGTTAAAGCTAGTGAAATATCGTCAATATGTGTTTCCTGCTTTAGATTGGCGAAATTCCATTATTTCCTGTGGAGTTGGCGCGGTCATTTTATATCAGTCGGATGAGTTTTTGCATCTAAACAGATTGTCAATATCAATCTGTAATGGATGGGAAACCACATTAAAAAACATTGCAAAGTGTACCAATTTTGATGGATCAATGTTTGATAGCAATCAACAGTTTTTTTTTATCTGCCCTTTATAAACCAGCATAATTGAAAAGTCCAATGATTAGAAATATAGTGGCTAAAAGTATCTTGTGCCAACCCTAATGTGCAGGGTTATTGTCATCAGTACGATGGTAATACCATGGTTGTGCACTCCACTAAGGAACTCACCAAATGGCTCAACTGGTGCTTAAATCCTTCCAGCCAAAGCAGTTCCTTAAGTACCACTTGCAGCTTAAGATGCAGGAAATGCAAATGATGTAGCTAAACCTCCATGAGCAGCAGATTTATCTGGTACTGTGGCTCCATCCAAGTCTGCTCCAAATGCAAGTGCTGCATTGAACTGTGCTCCATCTGTATTTGTATATTATAAAAACAAAATGTTTCTTAAAAACCTCATGCATTTTATTATATAAATAATTTTAATATTCTACATTAGAAAAGACTAGCTTGGTTATAAAGAAATCTTGAGAACAAATAAAGGTGGCTGCTGAAACAAGAACAGTATTAGAGATAATATTTAAGCTTTGTCACTTTTATTTATGCTTCTCAGGAAAAAGCCATTAAATACAGTACTTCAGTAAATTATTTCTGATCATGTGGAAAACCAGAAATGTATTTGCAGACTCTTCAACAATTATTTGGAGAAATAGAGAAAATTAATTTATAAATCATACCCAGCTGGTTTTAATAGTGTTGACTATTTAGTTTACTGAAGGACTTTCTTCCATTTCAAATGTTAATAAAATGTATTTGCTGTATGAAAAATTAAATAACATGTAAATAATGTAAGTTTTAAAATGTATTGCCTGGGTGCAAGTAAAAACCTGCAAACAGATTTAATATTTAGGGAAAAAAACAATTAAAAAAAATAAATTTGCTTGAATATCTGTATAGATTAAAATGAAAATCTTATACAAAAAAAAAATGGTCTATTAACTTTTACTGTTACAATTCTGAATAGACCATATAATATTAGGTGGTTTGTTCATGAGAATTTGACTGTTGAAGTGAATTCTCATCACTTTGGGTTGCTATGCTCCAGTATTCAGGAATTCTCTACTCATTATTTACTAAGCAACGGATTCCCATAGAGATGAAGTGAATAGCAACAGATGCTGTTTCTTGCATAGCACAGCGTAGTCAGCCAGATAGTAGCAGCCCTGTCATGAGCCCCCTTATGTGCTACTTTGATCTGGCAAAGTAAAACTACCAAACTCCGATGCTTGATGAATAGGTGAATTACCTGTACTCGCGCACTCAATAGTATGTGAAGAGTTCCATAACTCTGCACCAACTGTTGTAAGCATCCATATTAGTCATGTATTCACCACATTGCAGAGTTTGATTAATATGATAACTTAGTGAAGTGAATTTGGACCTTGACATGACTGTTTGGACTTTCATGAATAAGCCCCCTAGATGTTTCCCCACCAAAAAATGGAGTTAATTTCTCTATTCTAAGTATTAATGTAATGTCACAATTTAGTACATTGTTGTTGGAAAAAAATCATTAAATAAAGTGTGAATTTACCTGTCAAATTCACTACGCTATAATTCGAGTCATATTGCCTAAATAGTCACGAATACACTGCTCACTATTGACTAAGTGGAGAATACACTTGCTGAACAGGCGGACAGCAGTGATTGCTGTCACATGCATAGTGTGACATAGTAGGAAGGGAAGTCATATGGAGTGAGGTGAATTCATGTGAAGGGCAGTGATGTTAGTCTCACCATATCCCACTAACTGTATTCTCTGAATATTCTATTTTGATGTCACCTTTTCCCTAGGTCGCCATTGTCACTTTTGAATGAATAGTGGCCTCATGCAACACTGGAGCCCTAAAGACAACCCCCCCCCCCTCAATTCACCATTCTGAAGTGGTAGTCAAACAGGTGAATTTGGAGCAGTTGCACCACTCCGCTGCTTAGTCAGTAGTTGAAGTACCTGTGCACACGCACGCAAAATGATGTGAAGAGCCCAGTCATTTTATAACTCACATAGTCACCCCAATTGGTTGCATATTTGCTACTTCACAGACTTTGTTCAATAAACAAACACTGGAGAAGTGGAGAATAGATGCGAATTCACAGCTCTATGCGACTATTTGAATTTTAGTCAATGAGGCTCTGAATCATAATATAATTGTAATTCGCTCCACACATCACTTATAGTGAATAAGCACATTATTTGTGTCTACATTATGAAGTTATCAAGACAGAACTGCCACTCTGAAGTTTTAAGACTGCTGTGAAGTGACCTGTGCATTCAACCATAGAACCATTTGTTTTTAACATGGCTTTGTCATAGACATGACAAATCACCTTTATTCCAGAAATCTGCTAACCAGTCTGAATAAATGACAACTTTCAACAGTGTTTCAAGAGATAGTATTGTGAAATATACTGGTGTGGATATACTAGCTTACAGACACCTGGAATAAAAAATGTTAAATGACACAAAGATATATATGATAAATTCAGTAACCAACATGAGTGGTAAAGCCGTATCGCCTGCTAAATCTTTGTAGTATTCTCTACAGCATTAAGGATATTAAATGTTTCAACTTTATTTTATGTTTGCTGTTTAATCATTTGTTTGCTTTTTTCCCCAAATCTTGCATATAAAGAGAGATAACGTTTGAAAGAGCTTTCCCTTGGGGAATAATGGGTGGTTGCGCTGGTGAAAACACAATTAAAGATAGGGATATCTCCCTAGTGTGATACAGTTTAAATGACCAATGAGTGACACAAGTGATATTTTAGTGACAACATATGTCAGTAGCAATTTGTAGAATTTTTTTAGAAATAAGAGTACATGAGATTTTTTTTTTTTTAAATTTTAATTTTATTCAATTTTTCAGTGTTACAAAACAAGCATATTAGGATTAAGTGTTTTACAAGTTTCTTTGGTAACAAGCTTAACTCAGACAGCTGTTAAAGAGCACCTGTCACCTCAAAACTAATGCTAAATTAGATTCTACTAATGAAATAAACATTTTTGTAAATATATATGTACTTTTTAAAAAAATGTGCCTTTATACAGCATTTCTCTCTGTCATCTTCCCTGTCAACCTGACTTTTCTTTCCCAAGTTGGGCAGAGCTTAAAGGATGATTGACATTATAGCTCCTCCAATCAGATCGCTTAAATCACGATATAGCAGGGATCTGTTTGGAGGACCTACAATGTCAACCATCCTTTAAGCTTTGCTCCAACCTAACTCGGGAAAGAAAAGTCAGACTGACAGGGAAGATAACAGAGAGAAACGCTGTATAAAGGCACATTTTTTAAAATACATATATATTTACAAAAATGTTTTTCATTAGTAGAGCCTAAATTTGTTTTATAGTTTTGAGGTGACAGGTGCACTTTAAATGCATTAGATGATGTACAGTTTGCTCTGGTAACAAGGAACGCGTTTTCTCTTAACAACAGAATTATGTAAAACTCTATAAATGGTTTTGACTTGTTATTTTTTTACATTTCTTTTCTCCTATACCTTTAAGTAGCCAATCCCTTGCAACTTAACTGTGCATTTTCTTTATCCAGTAATGCAAGTCAAGTTTGTGATTATTATGTTTAATTTAAAAATATATTTAAATCTTTGGCTGAATTTATGAAGACTAACTTTAAGGAACAGAAAATATTTAGAGGGCACTTTGTTTTCCCTTGTTTTTCTTAACTGGTCTGTTCCTATTCATCTGTCTGCTGCTCCTGTTCTTGTTTCTTTGCTGATCTCATCCTTCTTCATATCTGGTCTTCCACTGTCCGATTCCTAGCCTGTTTAACAGTATGACTCTCTCATGGTGGGTGCCAATTTAATTGGCAGAGTTCCTCTGATTCTAACGTACATATATGATACATTGAGGGCATAAATAAAGAGACAGGATGTATTTGTACTGAAATTTTTTCCATTTAAATGTTTTTTATGATGTGTTGGAAATACTAGACCAAAGCTGCTGTAGCAGTTACCTTAAATCCACATGTAGCATATACACAATTAACCTTCGTCCGGCTGAGTAGATACAATTTTAACTATTCCATTTTAAAATTGCAATAACTTTTTTTCGAAAAGCCGTAGAGGGCTGAAATTTCATGACATCTCTGCAGTTTTGGTCCAGAATATATTGGCCAAATTTCAATAAAATATCTCCACCCCCTTTCGAGATAAGGAGTCGAGATATTTTTGCATCCATAACAAGCTGCATAGGTACAAATGTACCCTCATATATTTTGAATGAAGATAATGCAAGGAAAAAAGAGTAATATTTTTTTTAATGATAATACTATTTTATTATTATAAACAAGTAAAAAACTGTTCATTTACATTATAAAAGAAAATGTAAGAAACTTTTTTTTATTGATTTTCTTCGCAAGTAATGCATGTTGTCTTTGCTACCGAGTGTTCATCGCAAATGGGTTTCACACAAACCACACAAGACTTTATAGTCTTGCGTTGTTTTCGCCTCAGGTCTCGGCAGACATAGCAACTACCAACAACAGGGGAGGGTCCACGACTACCATGAGGTATTTGAGGGCCAGCTGCTGCTTGCGATGCTACCACAATGCATCGTCCAAGCACCATTTCTACTGCACCTCGAAGAAAATGGTTTCTCATCATCAATCGTTTAGTACTACGATCTTCAATTGCAGGCATACACAGCTGATTTGCGAGAGCTTTCAGGAACTTTCTTCATTGATCCTTTGTCCTGAAGCTTGGATTGTGTTCTCTGTAGACGATGTAGGATGCTAACCCAGTGACGTCAATCATATTGTAGAAAAATGCCAGAGGCCAATGTAATGTTCTTTTTTTCAAAGTGTACTCTCCCAACATTTTATCCATAACATCAACTCCGCCTTTTGTTTTGTTGTAGTATTTTATTATCTCTGGCTTGGCTGCTAGTGTCTCTTCAACTTCTCCCGTCATGTGCATAGATGATAGTTGCACGACTGATTTGTTCTTCTTTGGTACATATAAACAGACTGTTGCATCATGATTGTAGGCAAAATTTGTCGAGTTTACAGGCCTTTCTTTGGCAAGCTGCATGTTGCCAGGTAGGAACCTTTTGTTTTTTCTCACTGTACCAACTAGTGTCATGTTCCAGGAGTTCAATACCTTAGCTAGTTCCATGGTTGTAAAGAAGTTATCGGTGGTGACATTTCTTCCAGAGCCTTTATACGATCTCACTAGGTCCAATACTGTTCGTTCACCTATGTTTACTTGTCGAGGACCATCAGTTGGTTTCCCAGTGTAGAGCTGACCTTGTAATGGGTAGGCGTTTGACGAGTCACAAGCCCAGAAAATCTTTATGCCATATTTAGCTGGTTTTGAAGGTATATAATGGGTAAATTTATATGAAGGTACAATTGTATCTCTGCAGCCTGTTAACGTTGTAAAATTATGCAGCCTGACGAAGGTTAAAGAAATAGACAGCTTCCATTGATTTTATTCAAGAGGTGTTCCTTAACACAGACCAAAGTGGCACTTGAAGAAGCAAATAGAAGCAACCACGCAATGTGACAAGCTGTCTTCTGATTCTTTAAATAAGTGTATGTCTTTTATGATGATTAACACTTTATAATTATACTATATTAGCAGATTTCCAGATATCAAACAAGTTGCTAAGTCACTAAAATTCTAAAATGTGACCACTGGTAGTGATTAAAAAAACAAGTTCTTGTTAAACTTTGAGATAATGTTTATAAAGTGATAGGTGAAAGGCTATTTGTATTAGACTCATTGAGAATGGAAAAGAAAACTAATTTAAAAAAAAAAAAAAGAGAATAATGAAGATTGTGATACCTTTAAATAATCATAGAAAAATGTACTGTCTACCTAGATCTCATCTAATGAAGAAGTCACTGGAAACCCACAAATAAGATATTTATTTTTGTCTATGATGGCTCATTAAAAAGCTTCATATCTTCTTGCTTTTGTGACCTACATAGCTAGACACTCGACTGTTATTTTTAATAAGGGAGATCTTCGCTCTCTTACTTGCTAATATACCCCTATAGATAAAGACAATAATGTTTGTGTTTACGTTATTTAAAAAAAAATATGTAATTAGTAATTCAGTAACATAGTTTATAAGGCTGAAAAAAGACACAAGTCCGTCCAGTTCAGCCTGTTTTCCTGCAATGTTGATCCAGAGGAAGGCAAAAAACCCATGAGGCAAGTTTTAGTGATCATATTAGGGAAAAAATCCTTCCTGACTCCAAATATGGCAATCAGAATAATTCCCTGGATCAAGGTCCCACCTTCAGTTATCTAGTACCTATAACTTGTAATATTCTTACACTGAATGAAAGCATCCAAACCAGTTTTCAACTCCTTAATGGAATTAACCATGACTTCTTCAGGCAGAGAGTTCCATAACCTCACTGTTCTTACAGTAAAGAACCCCTTCTATGCTGGTGTGGAAACTTTATTTCCTCTAAATGTAGAGAATGCCCCCTTGTTAAACATACAGTTCTTAGCATAAATAGATTGTGGGAGAAATCTCTGTACTGACCCCTAATATATTTATACATGGTTATTCGGTCACCTCTTAAAGGAGAACTAAGGTCAAAAAATAAAAAACAAGTGTTAAATACTTACCTTATGCTGAGCCAATTGATTATAGTCACAGCATGAGCTGTGCTGTAATTAGCCGGCTCATGATGCTTCCCCCCGATGCTTATTCACAATGCTGGCTGACTGCCTGTCAGCGTGAAGCTCCTCCCACCCTGTTATTCCTTGAGTGTTTTAGGGTATAAACATAATCATGTTCATTGAGGGGGCCAATGAAAATGCTCCCCGAAATGAGCGTGATGATGTATGAGGCCGGGGAAGAAGGAGCAGAAGCCAGCGTGCTGTGAAGGAAGCATCACGGGAAGCATCTGAAACCGGCTAATTACAGCACAGCTCATGCTGTGACTGTAATCAGTTGGCTCAGTATAAGGTAAATATTTTAACAGTTTTTTTTATTTTTTGACTTTAGGTGTCCTTTAATCTTCATTTTTCTAGACTAAACAATCCTCATTTGTATAATCTTTCTTGGTGCTCTAGTTTGCCCATTCCTTTTTACTTTTTTAACCCACTTTGAACCTGCTCAAGCTCAACTCCATCTTTCTTGTGCACTGGTGCCCAAAACTGCCCACAATATTCCTTGTGTTGTCTGACGAGTGCATTGTGAAATTGTATAATTATTTTCTAGTCATGCGCATCTATGCCTCTTTTGATGCACCCCATGATCCTATTTGCTTTGGCAGCTGCTGCTTTGCACTGGTTGCTATAGTTAAATTTATTCTCAATTAAAATTCACAAATTTTTTGCCATGTCTGTTTTGCCCAGTGTTTTCCTGTTTAGAAAACAATCTTGACTTGCATTTTCCCTTTCCATATGCAGAACCTTACATTTATCAGTGTTAAACCTCATTTGCCACTTTTCTGCCCAAGCCTGTAATATATCTAGGTCCATCTGTAATAAAATACTATCCTCCTTTGTATTAACTACTTTTCACAGTTTAATATCATCTGCAAAAATGTAAATTTCACTAAGCAATCCCTCAACAATGTCATTTATAAATATAATGAAAAGATATGTGTAGAAATGTCTTACATCTTAATGTTTACAAATGAGATTGTGAAAAATGCCTTCTAAACAATATAAATAGATTTTCACATCCTCCCCCAAATTTAGAGCTGCCTTCTGCCCACACGTTTTGTAATCCCTAATCATCCCTTCGTTTTAATGAACTGGGAGTCCTTCAGCTCTGCCTCATTGCTAGAAAATCCTTCTGTTTTCTCATCTGTGACCTAATCCTTCCATATTATAAAATTCATGAGCAAGACCCTCAGCAGCTCGTCATAGCTTTTGTAAGAAACCATTTCATTGTTGGCATGCATTCTGCAGTGCATTTTATTATGGTGATGAATTATGAATGTATAATTATATTAAGAATATGAATTAAGTTGGAGATTTATGGTTACATTAAATTAGCATAGCTGTAAACATTGTCCTAACTGTCAAATACTCAAACAGTGGATTACCATAGCAAATCCGCAACTGCGACAATTTTCCCATGGAAAAAAGTCACGACTGCAACAATAGCAGTCTATTGCGACTGTCTTTAGCTGGCAAATTCACACCTTTACACAAGAATTTGGACTGGCAAATTCACACCTTTACACAAGAATTCGGACTTTAGCCAATAATGCCCTTGATTTTCAGGTTTTGTTCTAAATGGAATTTGTATAGGTATCAAAACAAGAGTAACAAATGGAAGTTTTACAAAATTGTTGGAACCCATTTAAGAAAATTATTTTTGCAAAAACAACCTCTTCTCCACTGAAACATTGTGTATACTTTTAGAAAGAATACAGTATCTTGCATTTTAACTTTAATATCTGGATGTGAATCCATATATAGTACTTGACAAATGGAACATAGGAATTGTCATTTCAGAGCATACTAGATTAACGATAACATACATATATATATGTATCAAAACCATCTTTTAACTTCATGAAATTGTTTAATCATCTTAATGAGCAGGAAAAACAAAATGTAAATGAGCTGTAGATCAAAGAAACTACATTCCAGTTGATTATAATCCTCCAATGTAATAGGTCCCATGATGTTAGTTAATATGGTCCAGTATGTTGAAAAACGGAATGCACCCAGCATTTCAATAGGATAAATCATTCTCACATTTCAACCAGACAATACTGGAAGGGTTTCTTTGTAGCTCGATGCAATATTAAATCATGATTTTATTTGAAATACTATAGCTGCTGAGTTAGATCCATTGCATTACACTCAAGCTGATATATTTGTGAAGGAATATAACATTGATCCACTTTATTTGTATATTCTTTGTAGCAATAATTTATTAGTATTGCACTGTTTGCAGGCTGCTGTGATGTGTCTAAAATACCAACTACATATTTGAAAGCAGGAACACTGGCTGATCTGCAAGTCGTTTCAAGCCCTTCAGCAAAATATTCATAGTAAATAATTACATACCAGCTAAGAGATTGCTATACTATTTCCTTACAGTTTAAAATAGGTGCCAAGATTTCCTTGTAGATAAAGGATGCTTAATGGAATATTATTCTGTTTTGTTCTAACGATTCTTGCCAACAAATTTTTAATAATGTTGTTATTTAATAATATTCTAATAATGGCCAAATAGGAGTTAGTCCACCCTCCATACATGTGTTTCATTAAACAAAAAGGAAACAGCTGATTAATATATGGGGCACAAATCAATTTCCATTGTCTAATCAGCCATGCATTTACTCAAAAATAAGCAGGGATGATCACATACTGCACTTGCTACTAGGAATTCCTTTTGACGAAAAAGACTCAAACGTATATTACGTTGGCACGTTTTGGTCGTTTTCTTTAAAAATACGTTCTATTTTTGATAAGGCACTATTGTGTGCCTTTCTAACTGTTTGCGCTTTTTTTCACAGATTCAATTGGTTGTTTCCAGTTACAATTTCAAGTATAACAGTATTATTGCATAAGTATTTATCAATATCGATCTTTTTCAATATTGGTAGATTTTTTTCAGCACTACATAAATCACTTAAAATTGATAATGCGGCAAAAAAGATCGAATAGCGGTAAAAAAGTCAAAATGACCCTGATAAATATACCCCATCTATATGTTTGTTTTGTTATTTTGATTTACTAATGGTTTTGGCTTATATATGCTTCCAATAGGATGTTTACATCAGAGCCCATAACCAGTTACCTATTGGAATTATCATAGACTCTCCATCACTTATTAAAAAAAATATTAGCCAGTACCATTTACTTTTTTAAATATCACTAGGTCTCGTCAGTATTGCTATTATACCTTTTTGCACAGAGATTTTTTCATGGCACAGATGTGTGTGATTTCAAAGAATTTTGGTGGTGCAGGGAAAGATGGTAATTCTTTGTACTATGTATCATGCACATATTATATGACATAGGATGATATTAAATGCAGACACTTTTTCTAACTGTAAAGGTACAAATCACATTTCACATGTGTAAAAAAAAAAAAAAAGAGGATGTGGATCTTCTTTTTCTATCCAAAATACCACAGCATATTTATGTGTTATGTTTTTAATGTTATTTCTGTTTGGCGTAGTTTCATCCTAAATGCCCAGTGGTAGATACCCTGCTATTAATTCTAAGGGCTTCAGTGACTAAAGGGTGAATTCACCTGTCGAGTTTACCCTGCTACAATTCACATACATTTGCCACTTTGCAGAGTTTATTCAATAAGCCAATATGGGGAAGTACTGAATAGATGTGACGCCCCTAGCATTTTCTTTTTTTTTTTTTTTTTAATCTGTGCCGGCTGGCTGGGACTTTACATGCAGCCGCTGCTCAACTCATTGGGAGCTCTAAAGTTGAGCCGCGGCTGGACGTGAGTGGGGGCGGCGCGGGGAAGGGAGGGTGTAGGGGAGTGCGGTGCGGATCAGGGGGTGGGGGGGGTGTGGGCACTGGGGGGAAAGGGGCGGCAGGGGATGGGGGGGGTCGCCGGGTGGGGGGGCACCTAGGGCGCCACTTGAGCCAGAGCCGTCTCTGACAGTACTGTACAGAAGGAGCTTGGCTCATGTTCACAGTTTTTTAAATCTTGCAATCCCCAGTCACTGGATTTTGTTTGCAGTCTTTGTGCAAGAGTTTATCATGGACAAGCTGGTATGGATGTTACTGAGTTTTTGCTACAATTTTAGCCTTGCAATTCACTTAAATTTCAGTTTTGATTAGTGTTCAGAAAAGGCTGTGTATATGTGTGTGTTTTAGTTGACAAAGAGGGTAGGATTCCTGTATGTACATACAAGGTAAAGCATTTCAAAGGTTTCCAGACTGATCAAATTTTGGCTTTCACTTGCACTCAAATGAGTATGAAACCGCTGGAAAAAGACTGTAGCAAACAAAGGAAACAGGGTTCAAAAACACGGTCACCATTTGTTTCTGGTTCTTTTATTATTATTGATATTGTCATTTCCTAGTGCCAACTTATTCCAATGTGCTTCACAGAGGGCATTCAGCCATCTTTAAAGGCCCTGGCCATTGTGAGCTTACAGTCTAGTAACCCATAGCAACCAATCAGCAGTTAGCCTTTACGCATATATGGAAACTATAATTCTAGAAGCCAAGTTCTGATTGTTACAGGTTACCAAAACTCTGTTCGGGGGTAATTCAGCATACTCTGAACTTACCCTCTGATGCTTCGCCTCTGCTCACAGAGACTGTTATGCGCTCACTGATGTGCTGCACTCGGACATCAGTGAATGAATGCTTTAAAGGGATTACAGTCTTGCGAGGCGACTTCAGTTGAGCCTTCGCCGAAACTGGAATCCCTTTAAAGCGTTTGCTGATGTCCGCGCACAGGACATCAGCTAGTGCATAACAGTCTGTGCGAGCTGAGGCAAAGCATCGGAGGGTAAGTTCGGAGTATGCTGCTGAATTACCCCCTTAAAGTTTGCACTTGTTGAAGAATTCCCCTGTATATTCCATTTTACAAACTAGGACAGCGGTTCTCAACCTGTGGGTCACGACCCCGGCGGGGGTCGCGAGGCCGTCCCACTGGGGTCGAGAACCGCTCCGGCACCCACAAGTGCCTGCAGGAACCCTTCTTATAAGGGTTCCTGCGGGGTGACGTTGGCCGCAAACATCACCACGTGATGCGCGGCATGATGACGTTTCGGCCGAACGTCACCACGTGACGTGCGTATGTGATGACGTTCGGCCGAAACGTCATCACGCGCGGCGTGGTGACGTCAGCGCTTGGGGGTCGCCACCCGAAAAGGTTGAGAACCGCTGAACTAGGAGGTGCTGGGTGGGTGCTGCAGTGACCCATGACATGGAACTGAAGAGAAAAACATAGGGAGAAAGCACCACAGTCTGTATTGCTTTTTATATATTTATTTAGTTCATTCATGGTTCTTAGTGTATCAAATATTTCTTGATTATTTAAAATGTAAAATGAGCACTTGATCATCTAGATCTACAAAAATAGGTGCAGATGTTTTATTTCTTTCTTTCCAACATAAAACAAATCTGGGATAAACACAATTGTAGCTCACGTATTAAGGGAAAACAAGTCCCACACATGAGAGGAAGCTGATAAGCTGATACTATATCAGGTGTGTATATTTAGTAAAAGCGATCATATGCATACTGTGGAAGCAAACAAGGAGTCTTATTGGAAAAAGTATATTTAGAAACTCTTGGCTGGAAAACTGGGGCAGGTGAGGTGCCAGATTTTCATATATCCCTATTGTTGCTTTGTGCTTTGTCTGATGATTTTCATCCAAGATTGCCCCAGATTTGCAGCTGGAAGTCTTTGATTAGGCACAGCTTGGAGTAGAGACTTTTTTTTTCTTGAACTTCAAAGTGACATTTCTGCCAAAAATCATCAGTTGTACTGCAAGGTGAAACAGATCAGACGCCTAATAAAAGATTGTACTATTAGAGAAGGCATTCAAAGAGATCTGACAAGCTGGAACTTCACACAAATCCAGTCCTAGATTCTTCACATTTCAAATTGGAATTTTTTATTTTTTTTTTTTGTAATAATGATCCAAACTATATTCGCCTCCAATTAAAAAAAAAAGTATGGGTGGGGCAAGTCATCATAATATAAATACAATGAGCATCTGGGACATTATATATAGTTTGTAGTTTTCTTGGTTGATGAGAAACTTTGTACTGGATCAGTCTGATATAAGAAACGAATATATATTTACAATACCTTCTTCCCAGATATTTCTTACCAATGAATCAAATCGATACATAAGCATTATATGCTTGGCTAACTGGTTAAAGGACAAGTGCTCAATAGGTCTTTGTCTGATGGGGCTCATCTTTTTTGCAGGTGTACTTGTGGGTTCAGTACTTCATGCTGGTTTGTTGCCATAAATGGGACCTAAACAATATTCGGTTGATGGTTTTAATGTTATGGCTGATTGATGTATATGCCCAACTAAAAAATGTCGAAACACATTTGCTTTAACCTTCTCTTCAAAATAAATGACTGATACAAATGACACTACTATTCGAATTCATTTCAAAAGAATATACATAGAAGTTTTCATTAAAAGTTGTAATTACATTAATTTCATAAAGACTTTCACCACATATTACTGAGCCACCTAGTAACACACTTCATTTTTAATATCTCTTAGATTAAATGAGAATAAATATGCAATACATCAGAGTAGATCTTTAAAACAAGTATAGCATCATTTCTGATCACGCAGTATGAGGCCATTCAGAAACATCTATAATATATTGTATCTTTTCCTTTCTGATAACTTTAGTTCAAAATAAAGGCCAGATTTACGAAGAAGAATAATTAATACAATGAATAAAAGCTGATGTCTCCAGAATGCTTTCATGCTAATGAAGCATTGTGACCCAAATTCATTAAATGAGCTTGAGCTAAAGTAATGTCTCAAAAGTTGGCCTAGGCCTAACCAAAGCAATATTGCAACACTAATTACATGGGAATGATTTATTAATGGTAATTTACTTTATTTTTTTTTCATATTTTTTTTTTTCTGCTTTTTTGCTAGTATTCAAATATTTTGTGTTTAAGAATTTTTATTCAGAGCTAGGTGCTTCAGAACATAATTTTGGCTGGAGAAGACCAGAGTATAGTGTACTGGTCACATTAATCGTTTAATGAAATAATAAATAGTTATATAATAATGGCATGTGATAAGTGGTCCATGTGTTCTAGTGTTCTAATATATAATATGAAGCAAACATTCAGTAGAAGTGCGCACTTGCTATGTTATGAATTTAAGTCAAAGTTAAATCATCACCTAAAAAAATGACAAACATTTAGGGGGTAAATCAGGAAATAGCAAAGTTACCTTGCGATGCTTCTCATCAGTTCGCCGAGACGGGTACGCACTCCCTGGTCTCCTGCACGCGGAGATCGGTGAATGCTTTAAAGGTACTTCGGCTTGGCGAGGCGACTCAAGTGGTCGCGAGGTGAGCTGAAGTACCTTTAAAGCGTTTGCTGATCTCCTCTTGCAGGAGACCAGGGAGCTCGTACCCGTCTCAGCAAACTGATGAAAAGCATCACATGGTAACTTCGCTCTTTCCTAAATTACCCCCTTTGTGCATACTCGGTATACAGTAAATATAACATAATCATTGTTATAATGGCCAGTACAACAGTAGTCACAGTGCCAAGTACCTACTTACTACCTCTTACATAATGATTAGATGCCAGAGAATTAGCTGCTTTCTCCACTTCTTCTGCCAGAAATGTAAACTATAAGAAGGGATTTTTCAATTAAAAAGTAAATCAAATGAAAAAGAAAAATCATTGACTTCTACTCAACCCACTAACATCTATACTTAAGGTGTAGTTGCAGCACAAATCATTGTCACAAAGTAGTGTTCACATAAACTTTTGGAATAGATATATAACATATTGTAAACTGGTAACTGTAGGCTATAAAGAAATAAAAAACAGGCACACTTGGCCAAAGGTAAAACAAAAATAACTGTCCAGTTTATTAGCCAGCACTGGTGTAAAGAACAGAAACGAATTATACAGCTTTTCCTCAGCAAAACTTAAACTGGTTTATCTTCAACTTATACAATAAATATTCTTTCTTCATGAAAACATCACATTTTTCCATAAACAGGCTTATTAAGAAAATACAATTTACTTTATCTTGGAGTATCACAGGAGAGGGGTCTCACCCACACTGCACTTCTTCCCAGCTCAGCAGCCCTCTTCACTCCTAATAAAGGACAGCTAAGCACTAAGAGGGAAAAACTCTGGGATGGAGTATAGGAGTGGCCTTACTTCCCAAGTTCTTCAGCCACTCCTAAATCCTGGTCCCAAAATCCACTTAAAGAACAGCCTAGGCAGTTTAATACTACCAGGCACAATTTCCACCGGGATTTTATGCCACTGCCACAATCAATCTCCGTGGCACATATACCACATCCATGATCCTTCCCGTCGCCTACTTACTAATATAGACAAAGTGGCAAAAAATAACCTACTCTTTTTTTATCAACAATTTGAACACGCCCACATATGTACAATTAGTACTTGGTGCCAACAGCCTTCTCAGAGCTGAGTTATGACAAGTAACAGGGTTCATAGCAGTTAATATTAACATTCCTATGCCACAACTGTAATGCTATAAATACAAATAGGCAACATCTATATATGTTGCTGTTATTTTTATGATAGAAAGATGAAAACCTTGAAAATAGTTATATTTTTTTTCAGCTTTTTGAAATTCATACAATCTGTGGAATCTGGAACATTTGGGGGTATGAATGATTGCATGCTATTACTTCATGTTATCATTTACTTAGGTAGCACATTGTTTTCATAGATAGCAGTTGGTCTAATAATAAATGCATAGCATACATGTCAACTTTACTCTTTAAAGGCAAATACTTTGCCTCAAATCTCTCTTTCATAAATATGCATAGAAAATAAACTTTGGGACCTACCACTCTCTTTTTACTTTTGTAACAGTTCTGTATCAGCACAGCTGATTGTATCCACTCTTTTTTTCAACTGTAGACTGGATTTCGACAAACCAGATAAAAGATAAGTCCTGTGTTGGACACTTATTCCTAGCAATACAAATAAACCAATATCATGATCCATCCACTACTCGGTGTTCTCTGAAGAAAGATTAGGGATTTTCAGAACTGTGAGACATGTTTGACATAGTCAGATGTGTTTTTTTCCCATTATTTAGTATTACAGTCACAACAGTTAACTGTCTATTACTTACTTTGGGTTACAGGGGTTTAGAAAACTGACCATGTTACTCCATAGCCCTAGAATGTCCTTGTATATCGTTTTAGAATTATTTTTTTCTGAGGTTGTTTAGAAATTCAGACATTTATTGTACTAGTTTCATTTATTATGTGACAAAAAGACAGGTGTTTTTTAATTTTTTTACTGGTATTTTAATGCAAATTGGTATTAGTTGTGTTGTCAGATTTTGCTAATTTTAAAATGACAAAGGCAAATATATGTGAGGCAGGGGATTATGTTATTGTACTGTATATTATATATGATAGCGTAACTTAGAAATGTACATTTTCACATATTTTACTTATTTACTTCCAACTCAAACATAATGAACTTTACATCTCACTAAAAAGTTTGTTCCATTTCCTTTCATCCCCCTTCAGTATGAGATGTATATTTTTACATGGCAGAAATGTTCCTTTCAATTAGGATCATCTGCAATTGACAGATAACTGCCTGTTTTATATAATCTAATGTGTGCTTCCAGTATAATACATATTTGCATTTCCCCTTAATCTGCTTTCAGGCCCTTTCCTGCTTTTGCTATTGTGGTACCATTCTGCCTGCACGGCGTGTCTAATTGTCTAATTAGCAGATGGGAGTTTAAGCTGGTTGGGCTAGAAGTATTGAACTGTTACTCAAATGATTTGCTTCAAACACTTCAGAGCAAGCAGCAGACCTCAAATCTCCTAAGATTTCTGTTCTGCTAGAATTATGTTTGAATATGTTCTAACATGCTGAAGCAGCATTGCTGCATTTTGATAGAAATGGTTAATTAAAGGAAAAGGAAGACCCCATTTTGAGCTCACCTATATATTTGTTATGCTTGTTATTAGTTTACTACAAAATGTTCCATGTTATTATTTTATTTATTGATTCATCTTTATATAGCTCTACTATATTACGCAGCACTTTACAGATATTCATCATTCACTTTATGACTGTGTTTCATATGTGGGCACTATTTACATACACTGTTTTAGCTGTACCATTACATCGCTAAGTGGTTGTTTTCTGTGTAATAACAATCATTTAAAGTGTAGGATGTCCACAAGTCCATTTTCATTGAAAAAAAACTATTTTTCTACAGGTAAAGGAATTGTAAGCAACATGCAGAGCTGCATGGGGCCTTGGTGCAATATTTGAGCATGGTTGCTACTTCTTACCACCCATATATACTTGCAGTCAATAAACATCATTCTTTAAATCCCCTGCCTTTGGGATTTTGCTGTTTGATTCCGAACCATAATACAATAACTATTCTTTCCTTCTTGAGTTGAAGAACTTATTCTCTGTAATGATATTGTCACCTCTTGGTGCCAGGGCTGTGCTGTGGTCGATACTAGTTTTTAACCACTGTAGTTGACAGCACCAGTGGGACCTATTTTTACTTAATGCTGTTCTGGGAAGGTCCAGCCAAGGCCAGACCAAGGGTTAGCCAGCTGCCTAGGGCGCTGCAGGAGAGGGACATTATCTTAGTGCCTGCCCCCCTCCTTTTCCCTGGCCCTGCTTACCTCCTCCATGGCCCTGCTCTGTCTGCTGTAGAGCTCAGCGCTACAGTGTTTCTCCCCCCAGCAATGATGTAACTTCCTGTGAGCAGCAGGAAGTTGAAGCAATCTAAAATTATACCTTTTGGAGCACTAACACTGATATTTGTCACTGATCTTTATGTATATATTTTATTTAATGCTTAGTCATTTATGCTTAATATTTGTATTTATTTATTTATGGACTTGTGTTTCAACACATTGTCACAGCTATTATTACCCATCTATCGGTGTATCCTCCCATTTAGACTGTGTAAGCTCTATGAGGCAGGGATCTCCAGCCTCTTATGCCAACCTCAACATAGTGATGTATTCTTGTGATCTTATACTGTATTGTTTAATGCACTTTTCCCATGTCTGTATTTTATTTTTATTCTAAACTGTACAGCGCTTCTACTCAACCCACTAACATCCATACTTAAGGTGTAATTGCAGCACAAATCACTGTCACAAAGTAGTGTTCATATAAACTTTTGGAAAACACTTATATACAAAGTGGCAAAATAAACTACTCTGTTTTTATCAACAATTGAACACACCCACATATGCACAATTAGTACTTGGTGCTAACAGCCTTCTACGAGCTGAGTTATGACAAATAACAGGGTTTATAGCAGTTAATATTAACATTCCTATGTCACATACTGTAATGCTATAAATCCTGATTTACCCTGTAATTATATTAATAAATGATTTTAAAATATATTTGATTTTTTTTGCTAGTGTTTGTCAGGAAAGAACATTGTCACCTACCTCTTTCCTACCTGATGTTTTGACTGAAACAAAGGCCCAGTTACAACTGCCAGCATGATTTCCATCATTGTTCCAGCAGCAACCCACTGAGTAGGAGACAAGTTGGTAACAAACGATTTTGCTGACAAACACTGGGAAACACAAATATAATTGTGACAATGTGTAATGAAAGTGAAAGTTATCTCCAGGCCGGGGAACCCCTTTAACTCCTTTAACATCTTACCTGATGCCTTTTGCTAAAGCTGATTCTATTGCTGATGATTCTACTTTGAGGAAGTATCCCCTAATACATGTCAAAGGTACAAAGTGAATAATGGCATAGATGGTTGTATTTTAAAGAAGATTTATTTAACATGCTGGTAAATGCCATTCCATCATGCTGCACTCAGCATGCCATTCCACAGTACAGTCTAAAGAAAATTATAATCTTATCCAACAGACTTACCCCTATGGTGCTGACAACCATTTAGGATGCCAGGAGCATGCCCACTTAAGCAAGTGCTGTTTAAAAACACTGACAAATGCATTTATGGTATAATTTGAAGAATAATTATAATGGTAGTTTCATTATATACTATAAGGATGGATGCCATAAAACAAACCTCCTAGTGTGCCAGTCGGCTACATTCTTCTCCATGACAAATATTTATTTTACCCAAGGAACGGTACTCGCTCAGAACTTGTAAATGTAATAGGTCCTCATAACTGATACGAATAATCATTAATAACAATATGACTCGTACACATACATTTAATGAACAAGCCTAATAACATTCTAACAAGTTCAGAGCACATTCTACCTTTTTGAGAGAAGGTAAAAAAATAACAGGAAACACTTTGCGATCAGGGCAGCCTTGTACGGACCTAGTCATCTTTGCAAACTGAGGAGGTGTGGTGATCCAGGTGGATTGTTATCTTGGAACTCTGGGAACAATCCAGACTACTGGCCACTGTTCATTATAACTAAGTTTTGAGTACTGATCTTTGCAGTTGATTTTGGGTACTGAACAATGTATTTGGGAATATGGAGTATATGGAAAATTAAGAATTAGAATTAATTTCTAAAAAAAAAAAAAAAAGTGGAATATTTTTCAAGAAATATTGTCATGTAAATGGAAATATCCACAAAGCTGTAGAGGAAAACTGAATGAATAATTCTGCAAAGTTGAATTAAATATTTCATTTTTTTTTCTCCTATTGTTGCATTAGTACTTTATTTTGTATATAAAAGAAAATAATTTTGTTTTGTGGAAATAACAGATTATGGCTTTAGTTTTACTGCTAATAAAAGATTTTTCTTTGATGAAGCAAATACTCATCAACCTTATTGTCAAAGTTTAGATTTATCTGGAGAAATGCTTTGCCTTTGACATAATAAAGCCCCACATCTGGCTTTTATCAAACTTTTGCTGCAAATGATTAATCACACCAATATTTTAGGATTTATTTGTTGAAACAAGCAAAAATGTAATGGAAATGATAGAAATTCAAAGCAAAAAAGGAAAAAAAATGAAACTGAGAACTGAGTAATTCCATTATGCAATCTCTTATGAAAAATACTTTTTGTTCAAAAAATATTTTTTCAAGATCAAACAAAAACTGAAAAGTGAAACATGGCAAGAAGGTCAAATGCATATTTATTCCTTTTTTAATGATCTGCTACTTTTTCTTTTTCGGATTATCTAATGCTTTTTTACTGGGCTTTCTTAGCCTAATTGTTCACATGCAAGAAATCAATCTGACTGCCTTATTCCTAAGAGATGTGAGTCACTGATTGGAATGTAGCTAACCTGTATGATTAGACGCTTACATTTTATATCTAGTTATAAAATATTGATACAAAATTGAGTTTGTGTTAGTTAGTTAGTTAGAATAAGTAAAATAACAATCATAACAGTGTCTCTCAAAAACTAAAAAAAAAAAAAAAGCAAAAAACAAATATATAAAAAAATGCTGAGTTGAAGTCTTCTGTATCTGTATATGAATCATACATTTGATTAGAAGCCAAACTGGCCAGCAAAAATACAATTACAAGCCAATTGTCCTATTACAATGACAAGTGACTCATACAAAAAACATTTAGAAAGCCAATTGTCTATTCATGGTTTCAAGTGAGCAAAACAAACTCTGTTCCTATGCCAAGTAACCAAGTACAATCTAGTTAGATATCTAAGTGTCTAATCACAATTCTAAGTGACCAGCCATCAACTTATTTCCATCCCTAAGTGACCTGATCCTCAGTAGTTTAGATGCCTCAGCCTGTGTTCTAATCCCTGCTGCCAGTATCCCTGCATGACTGCAGGTATTTATTTTCTTTCATTCTGTGCAAGCATGAAATTGGCAAGCTGTCCCCTACACAGTAAGCATGTTAGTGTGTAAGAAAAACTAAACCACAAACTGAACCTCAGTAGCTTCTATCTTGCTATTATAACAACATTATAGGTGTTTTTTTTATTTGTTTGTTTTTTTACTTTTGGCAATATAATTAATATTTCTAAAGTGAAACACAGCAAAAAAAAACTGGTTTGCAGACATCAGATTGTGTATTGTCGCATGACTGCATAAATTTACAACAAAAAGACACAATCGCTAATTTTCTACAATATGGTTGGCACAGTTTACAACTGTATGCTTACCAAATATCTGCAAAAGACTTTGTGCCTGCAAATGCAACAACATTTTGTGTATTTATCATGCGTCGATGTGAAAATTTACTAAGGTGTGCTGCCATGAATTCGATGGTTACACTTTGCCAGATGAAAGTGGTGAATTAGACGGCTTTCCACAGGCTTCCTGTAACTATTCTGCTGACATTACACACAAGTCTGGGAAGCAAAGTGTCAACATGAACTAGGAATTTCTACAATATAAATGAATGTAGAAAAAAAACTGATGACCATTGGCGACAATACAGACAACAGTTTTTACAACAATGCTGAAAACATTCTTCACAATAGTACTGGATATAATACTGGTGACATTCTCCTTTACTATAGTAGTACATGTGCATTGCTAGTATGTTGTTTATGTCACTTTGCGACAACATGCCTATTTATGACAACTTTACTGTAAACCGCCATTGCTCCTATTCACCAAACTACAAACAAAAAGTACTCGGTGACGATTTGTGTCATTACCACAATCATTCACAGTTTAATGATTAAGCAGAATAGATTTAGTGATAATACAAGTGAATTAATGTGGAGAGTTGAGAATTCACTTTGGTGAATTTACTCTTTAGTAAATTCAGTTTAGTAGATCAGTAAGCCCCTGGGTCTTGTACCTGACCTGATCTGATGCATTCATCAGGTCTGGTTGGGGTCTCAGGAGCTTACTGATCAGTTGGAATTCTCATTTTAGCCACCAGTTCTCTGACTTATAGTAAAAAAAAATAGTGAATAAATCATATCTTTTTAAAATGTTTAGTTGTGCCTATCATATGAGAGACTTGAGAATTCTGAGTAACTAAACAACCTGATGTTTTTTTTCAGAATTCTTAAGCCTGTGGATCAAGTCAGCGGTAAAAAGATTCCACATTGATTAGTTAATTGGAAGTAGGTAATAGAGGAGGGGCTTATGTAAGTAAGTGACTATAAATACAAAAAACAATGAAAATAATGACGTATTGTACAAAATCATTTATTCTATTTAACAGTTAGAATTACATGTCAAAAACTGTTGCAGGGTGGATTGATCTTTTAACATATACAAAAATCAAATGTATGTATGTATAATTTTATTTATAAAGCGCCACAAATTTATGCAGCGCTGTACAATTCAGCGATACAAGTACAAGTACAATACAGACAAGGGAAAAGTGCATTAAACAATACAAGTAAAATATCACAAGGATGCATCAAATTAAGTGCTAGGTTGTGATTGACAAAAGAGGTTGGAGGTCCCTGCCTCAAGGAGCTTACAATCTAAGTGCTCTAAAATGCTTTTTTATTCCAGGCTTGAATACAGGGCATGTTGTTCTTATACATTTCTCTCTGAAAAACAATCCTAGTCTGCATGTATTATAGAGAAATGAGCAGGGGATACTTTATTGCTTTTCTTAAAACAGAATATTCTGCATTAAATCAGGTTAAAGTAAGAGTTATCCCAGGAATTGTGTGAACAAAAATCTTCCGATTCCCAATACAAGATAACATACACATTTTAGCACTCTAGTCCCCACATACACACACAGCAGGTAAACATAGTGGGAGAAAGTATATTCTACGGAAAGAATATCCACATCATATAGTCGCAAACAGCTGTTACCTCTTTATAAATGACAAATTTACTAAATACAAAGCTTCAGTAATTCGTGTCACAAGTGCACATATATACAAACACATCGTGCCATTTTTATTCTGAAAAAATATCTCTCATCTAGCAAATGATGAAATATTTAATATTAAAGAGATGATGAGGTAAAATAGTAATAGAAAAACTGTATAATGAAGGTTGGATGTTCCGCACCATCCTACTCATGCAGTTTGTTACACAATACACTGAATAAATGACCCTTTGTGGGCTTTAGTAGAACATTCTGTATGCCCCAGAATATATAGATACAGAGGAGGACAGCAAAGCCTTTTGGAAAACTGAATTTAGACATTGCATAGTATACACCTACATGTAAATGAAGCTGGCACGGTTGTGTTCAATTTCATATTTGGATTGTTATGGTGTTAGTTTTTTTTTCTTTAATGTATGTAGAAATTTTTTTTTCTAAGCAAAATCCCATTCACCCAGCCTCTGAGCCATTTCCGCTAAACTTTAGGCAGTACCTACTGTATTCATGACTGAAGTTAAAAAAACCTAAATGGTAAATTAGTACAAGTACCATAATATAAATGTTATATATATTCTTTCTTTATAATTCCAATTCTAAGGAATGTAATGTAACAAACTCGCAAAGACTGGATTTAGTAAAAAAAAATTATGCAATTTGACAGTTGTTGGGTACCATCTTGAGTATATTTTGTAGTTGTTTTCTCATGGTTTGTTACAGCGGTTGGTATAATGAATGGAATGAAAAATCTGTGTCACTAGGGCTTCTGGGAATGTGGTATTTAAGTCTGCTTCCCATTTAATCATATGAGTACTGTAGGTTTAGTATTGTCAGATAGAATTTTGAGGCATTTATACTGTAAATGAAGAAAAGGACGATTCTGGTCAAGTGGTGCTCCATCATAAAATTTTCAAAGTTAGGATTTCTGTGTGGATGGAGTCTTTCCAGGTGGTGTGTGGCAAGAGGTAATGCAGCTGTCAGTATCTATATGGATCTGTAGAGTTGGAATATTCTTTTTTTACTACTTTTGCAGGTTTTAATATATTTTCTTATACAAATTTATATTGGAAAGGTTCATATTGGTTAACCCATGGATCTAGGAAATGTTTTATATTTATTGGAGCAAGTAGGTTTTGGTATTGTGTGAATGGTACATTTCTATGAGATAAATCTGTTTTATATATATATATACTGTATGTATATGTATATATATATATATATATATATATATATATATATATATATATATATATATATATATATATATATATATATATATATATATATTCTGTATTCTAGAATTTACACCTACATTTTTAAAAATGTAGGGTAAACACATATAGAACATATTCAGTAGTAGGTGTAGTAGACTTTTTTGTTAAGCTGATTAAAGTTTTTTATAATTCATATCAACTTTACAGTTTCTCTTAATCTTATTACTAAGCATTCTATTTCAAACAAAGTCTTTTACACATTGAGGGTTCCTACATATGCGTTCAGAACTGCGCTTCCCTGTGTTTCACTGAATGTGTTCGCCTGGCAAAGATTTAATAAAATTGTTCGCCCTGTACTAACACAGATGCCTGTTAGTTTGGTAATGCATATAAACATTTCATGATGCAATTATATGCTGTGCCCAGTTAGTGCACATCTGTGTTAGTATATAAAGAAGAGAGAGCACACATCTGCTCTGTTTTTCCTTCAGACTGGTAAAGTTTTATAATCACCACATGTAGAGGTAGAAAGTCTATCTTTAGTCATAAGCAATGGGTAAATAGTAAACTGGTGTAAACTGATGTGAAAAAGATGAACTCTTAGCGAAATTTATTAAACTCGGAAAAGCCGAGAGAAACTTTTTGTGTTCAATTTATCCATGGAAAGGGTAGCCATACTGTGTAGCTACCTTTCCATGGATATATTCAGTAGAAAAGTTTCTCACAGCAAGTATCGATTGAGCCAAATCTCAAGATACATACTGCGAGAAACTTCAGAGTGTTCTCCCAAATTATTAAACTCGGAAAAGCAAAAACTGCTTTATCGAATTTAATAAATTTTGCCCTAAACAGTGGAGTGTATCAGCAGGGGTGTGAGTGAAGTGTTTTACTGAATTCTGGTAACTCATAGTATTCTCTGGTGTGGAAGAGCTAGACTAATGAATACAGCCTACTTGATTGAATATTGTTGTAGTTTACTAGATATGGACTGGTTTTTGCCTTTTGCTGCACCCTACCGCTGTGCTAAACCTTTAAGCAACTTCGCAGAAGATGCATTCTTCATAAGCTTGCTGCTGATCAGTCTGTTGTTATCCCTGAGCATGCACAGATGAAAGCTGTTTGACCATCTCTGCAGTCCGTTGGGGAAAGAGAAAGCCAGGGAATAGGGAGGAGTGGCTACACATAGCAGGTAAATCATTCAGAGGAATATAGCAGTTACAGAGGGATATTGATCCCTACTGAATTAAGAGGTGAGTCAGGAGTTTCTTAATCGCTATATTGCTTGACTATAGGTAAATGAGGCTTTCTATACAGATAGTGTTTACACACCCTTTCAGAATTTCTCAGTAGCCGCAGGTACTTTATTCAGGACCAAGGAGCATTATAGATCCTCAGGAACCAACCAACTACAGAGCGTAGTGGCTGCATTACACATTGCACAGGGGACTGTTACATTACAAACTGCCATATGACCAGAAGTCAGTTATAATATGTATTAGCAGCAGATCAGTCCAGCTTATAATGGGTAACTCATGTATCGGAAGATTCTATTTTTTCCAGTCACCAGATATCTAGATAGAGTGCCCATCTTCATGCAATTCAAATACTATATATGGACATACAGAGCTTAGTGTATACTCAAATATAGTGCCCAATGCCAACCAGACAAATGCAGAGTTGCATGCCCCAATATGATATAGACAGGGCCAGTTCTACCGATGGGCGATGTGGGCGACAGCCCAGGGCGCATCACTAAACTTGACCTCCCCCCTGCCCCGCGATACCCCCCTTCCCCGTGCCACTCCCCTTACCCCCACTCACCTCCAACAGCATTCCAGCGATGCACGTCCTCTAATGAGGTAAGTGGAATGTGACGGTGCTCCTTAGCTGCTTCGAGTCTTGTCGGCTGTATTCGGCAGCTGCCAGCAAGACTCGAACATCTAAGGATCGCCATTGCATTCAACTGTTGGAGGTGAGTGGGGGGCGTGGGGCAGGGGGGACGCGGGGGGGGG